>PVIR01002475.1:0-102282 GCA_004026965.1 Petromus typicus | reverse complement strand
CAAGCTTATTTTATATTTATTGTCTTCTTCTGCCAGCTTGCTTTGGGTTTGGTTTGCTTTTATGTTTCTAGTTGCTTTTTTAAAATTTGTATTAGTACATGTTTGCAGTACATAATGTTTATATTTCTTGTGTGACATAACACATCTTAATTCCTCCCTTCTCCTCATCCACTTCTTGATTTCCTTCTCATTTGGGAAGGATCTATCTCCTCACTTTCTATTATCTATATTCTTATGGAGGAGGCTCTAATGTTGGCTGAGATTTTTCTTCCTCTAAGCAATGCTTTGGCTGCATCCCATAGATTTTGATATGTTATATTGTTATTGTTTGATTAGTTAAAATATTTTTCTTTGACCTATGAGTTATTAAGATGAGTTGATCTTCAAATATTTGGAGATTTTCTTGTTATTTTTAATCTCAATTTCTAGTTTAATTCCAGCATTGTCAGGGAAGATACCTTGTATTTTCATAGCTGTTTTAACTTTTGATGGATTTTCTAGTAGCCCAAGACATGGGCGGGTTTACATTTGAGAATAATGTGAATTCTGATGATTTTGCATGGGGTGTTCTCTATGTACCAATAAGATATAGCTGGTGGATGAAGTTCCTGAGTTTTCCTGTGGTTTTGGTGATTTTCTGTCTTCTTATTCTGTGGACCCCAGGGAAGGGACTTCTGGACCCCTCTGTCTGGGTTTGGCAACTTCCTTGAGTATTAATGTACCATCTTCCCTTCCTGAAGTTTCCAACTGCAGACACATATTCACTTTCCTGTTTAGTTTTATAAGATTTCACTTCCTACATTTTGAAAGATGCTGTTACATGCACGCACATTTAGTGTTGTTATGACCCACTCTTATTGGGGGTTCAACTTAAGGGTTGAACTTAAGGGTTTTAAAAGAACTTAAGGGTTCAGTTTAAGTGCTTTCTTAGCAAACCTGAGGCCATGAGTTTGATTCTCAGCACAAAAAAAAAGAGAGAGAGAAAGAAAGAGAAAGAGAAAGAAACAAAGAAAGAGAGAAAGAAAGAAAGAGAAAGGAAAGAAGGAAGAAAGGACAACAAAATGAAAAATATATGGCCTGCTCTATCTTCTACCTTGTCCAATATTAATATAACCATTCAAACATTATTTTTGAAGTATTTACATGATATATATTTTCCATCCTTTTACATGTGACCTATTAACATATTATCATCTCCAATGAGGATTTTTATGAACAGCCTATGTTACCCATTCTGGCAATCTCTATCTTTTTTTTTTTTTTAGGTTTTTTGAGACAGAGTCTCGCTTTGTGGTTCAGGCTGGCCCTGAGCTCAGCCTCAAACTCACATCATGATTCTCCTGCCTCTGCCTCCCAAGTGCTGGGATGACAGGCGTGAGCCACCACGCCCAGCACTGTGGTATGTGGTACTGGTTGCTGCTGGGTGTGGGTCTCCACACCCAGTATTGTTATGTGGTTACCGGGGAATCGAACCCGGGTCCTTGCGCTTGCGAGACAGGCGCCGGAACCACTGAGCTAACTCCCGGCCCGCAATCTCTATCTTTTAACTGTTGCATTTAGACAATTTATATTAACTACTTAACAATTTATCTTGAGCATCACTTGGGCACTTTGCTTATGTACTGATGCTCCCAAGTGTCCCACGGACAGTGTCATTTCAGCAAGTCAATTCTTGTTTGCATGACATACACCCATACATCTCTTTATTTGTTTTATAGCAACTATTTTTGCACAGTTTTTTATTTAAAAAGTTGTGTTCACCTTTAATGTTTATTTTTGGAAAAATCTAATAATAATTCTATTTTCTTTTACTAATTCAGTTTATCTGTGAAAAATAATCTATAATTCTGTGCTACAGTCTATAGAAACTCTTATCACAATTACATTAGGAATAATTTTTATACTTTCCCAGAACTCAGTGATATTCTTTTACAATACAAAATGGACACATTTGGGACCTTGAGCTGGACTAGGCCAGAAGATCTTTGGAAGAAAAAACTTAAAGAGGCAGAAATGTTAGCCTATCAGAGAGGAGAAGTCTGTGTTACGAAATGAAAGATAAGCTGAGCGTGCACACCTGTATCGCAGCACTCCGAAATCTGAGGGAGGAGGGTCGCAGCAAGTTCAAGGCCAGCCTGGGCTACGTAGACAGACCCTGCTTAAAAGAAAAGAAGAAAATAAAATGCAAAAATAAAAAAGACATCTTATTATCAACTACTCGTAATACAGAATAACAGACCTCAAAAGAAAATACAAAACTAAAAATATTCCAACAGTGGCCAGTGATTGTAATGATTCTGTGGATGGCACTGACAGAGTTAGTCAACATCTGACAGGTATCCTGTAATCAAAAAGCAGGGAAAAATATTATTATAAAGTATTTATGCATCTCCTGGACCAAACAATATGGGACTTATTTCTTATGTATTCAAAACAAGGGGGTTTGAGGCCATTAGTGGTTTAAATTAGTTCTAATAGACCAAATAATTGAAAAATACAGAACAGTAAAACACCAGCCGGTGTGTCTGTCCACCATGCACCTCTTCACTGTTACATTTAGTGGATAGACATTTTCTGAAAATTACACCACAAAAGTGTAGGCAAACAAAAGGAGAGGCCAACACCAAAATGTGAAGTGTGTCATTCAAGGAAAGACAATGATCCAAAAAGAATTCAGAAAGAGAGCAGATGTTTCTGCCAGACTATAATGTTTAATTGTGTAATTCGGAGTCTTAAGGTACACCACATACTGAAAAATTACCTTATTCATTTGATAAAATTGTCATTTTTATATTTTCTATTGTATTTTCTTGTGAAGATTGACTTAAAATATGTACTTTGGGGTCATTCTGTATTTAAATAATTGTAATGGTAAGTGGTTAAAGCAATTGTTACTTTTTAATTATTTTCTTCCTGTTCCTCTCATGATTTTGTTTGCTTCTTTTTTCCTGCCTCCTTTTATGTTATTTGAACTCGTTTCTAGTATTCTATTTTCTTTGTTTATTTTTTTACTGTATTTTTTTGTATAGCTTTCTATGATCCAGGGATGGCAATATGAATACTTAGCTTTTTCTGTACTTCAAGTGAGTGTAGAACATTACACCACATAGATCCCTTTACTCTCTCTTCCTGCATTCTAAATGTTCTAGATATTATATCTATCTGCATTGAAAACTCCAATTGAGAATGTTATATCTTTTTTTTTTTTCACCAAAAGAATCATCAAGAACTCAGGAGAATAATCTCTTTTCTTAACTTAGATGTTGATTGGTTTTGTTGCTCTTCCTTCATCCTTTATATGCTGTGTTTTCTTCTGGTTTATAACTATAGAGTTGAGATTGCTGTTAGGAGGTGGGTCTGGTTGGAAGAGTTCCCTGGGGATGTGACACGAAAGACCCCTTCCTTGATTTCCAGCTTCCCATCCACCACAAGGAGAGCAGCTTTCTTCTGCCCAGGCTCTTCCACTATGCCACTGACCATTCAAGGACCAAACACAAGAACTAAAATATACCTCTCCTCTTCTAAGTTGTGTGTATTGCATATTTTGTCCTAGTAGGGTGGTAAGTGATTGAGACAATCACGTCCCTTCCATTTAAAGAACTTCCTTCAACAATTTTTTAGAACAAGTCTTCTGGAAACTCCTTCTCTTTTCGTACATATGATATGGTTTTTTCTTTTGCCTTCATTCCTGAGAGATACTTTTGCTGGGTCTAAAATCCTAGATTGACAGTTCTCTCTCTTATTGTTAAAAAATGTCATTTTGTTTCTTTCGGGCTTTCAGGACTTTTGGTGAGAAGTCTTCAGACATTCAAATAATTGTTCTCTATAAAAGGGGGCTGGTGGTTTCTTTTCAGGTAATGGCTAGATCATAAATATATTTTGGCTTTGTAGGGAATAAGGTCTGTGTCACAACTGCTTAATTCTACCATCAAATCACTAAAACACCATAGACAATGTTTATATAAATGGCTATGTTTAGCCATTTATATTATTATTTGCAGAACCAAAGTAAATTTATTTGCAGAGCCAAGGAGGGAGCCGTCTGACCTGTCCCCATGGCTTGCTGCCTCTGCTCTCCAAGGGATGTGTCACTTTCCCCTGGCTGCTCTGAACACTTGCTCTTTGAGGTTAATTTTCAGCAATTTGATTCTGATGAGTCTGATTATGAATTTCTTAGATATAATCTGCTTGAAGTACACTAAGCTTTTCAAATCAGTAAACTTATGCCTGTTAATTCAAATATTTTTTTCTATACTACAGTCTTTCTCATCTTCCAACATTCTAACAATGCAGATGTTAGACCTTTTGGTATTGTCCTATTGTGCCTAGAGGCTCCCCTCCCCCCCATCCTGTTCTCCTCTTTTGTCAAACTGAACAATTTCACTGAGTATTTAGGCTCTTTAATTCCCTGAAATCACCATTTTGCTCCTTAGCCGAGCTGGTGTGTTTTTAGTTCTATAATTTGGTTCTTGTTTGTACTCTCCATTTCTATTCTGAGACTTTCTGTCTCCACATTTGTTGAGAGTATTCACCCTGACTTCTTGGAACAGTTTTATTGGAGCTGTTTCAAGTTCTTCCAGATAATTCTGCCATATATGTATCTTTTTCTATGAAAGTGAAGTTTCCTGAGTTCTTTCTTCGCCAGTCGACTTGGGACTGTAATTTGTGTGTGTTGAACATTACATTCCAAGGCTCTCGGTCTTGTTTGAGTCTGGAGGGTGTGGACATGTCTGTCCATAGGTGGCAAGTCCAGCAGGTTCAGGCTGTAGGTTTCAGCTAGCCTTGCATGGCCTGTGGCTCCTGTTAGTTCTGTGTCCAAAGCCTTTGCCTTTCAGGCACCGTCCATTGGCACATGGTGACAGCTGATCCCACAGTTACAGGATGTCATTGGCAGGTTCATCAAATTCTCCTGGGCCTCTCTTTTCAGTCCTCTGACAGAAAGCTGGGATTTTAGTCACCTTGCCCTGTTCCACAAACCCCAAATTTGCACTAACCCCTGGGACTGCAGGAGCAGGTCTGAGACAAGAAGCAAAACAACAAGCAAGGTATCTCTCGCCCTCTTGAGCTGTGGGCCTTCCTTTTGGTGATGAAGTTTGCTTTTACTTATGTCTTAGGCACTTGGGCCCCCTGTGGCTGCCATCACCCAGGATTGCTACAGTCTGCAGTGCAAGTGAACAGGACAAGGAGAAATGGGGGCTTCCTCCATGCTTTCTGTGAGCTCAGTTCCCCTCCTGGCTCCAGGCTGCCGGAGTCCCTACCTGGGATGCAGCACACCAGGGAGCTCGTGCCGATTCCTTGGTGTTCTAGCTCTGGCTTCTCGACGACTGCCCGCTTCCTTGGTGTTCTAGCTCTGGCTTCTCGACGACTGCCTGTTGGTTCCCACAGCCCTCCAGCTGCAGGTCCGGCACCTGATGCATCTTGCTCCATCTTGCCCAGAGCCAGAGCTATGCTCACCGCCACATGTGTCTTCTCTGCCTGTCACTGTCTTCTGGGAGATTTGCTGACTTTGGGCCACTTCTAGTGTAGGCTCCTGGCTTTGAGCACTTTGTCTTCCTCCCACTTCTTTCCTGAGCTCAGCCAACTTGTTGCCTCATCCCCTTTGCTGCCATTCTGTACCTTCCTGAGGGTTCACAGCTCTGCTTTGGCTTTTTGTTTTAAAGAGGCACTTGTTTCCTTAATATGCTTAAGATTAGGGTAATACTTGGCCTACTATCTCTCACAGCCCCATGATATTTTTCTGGTGAGTGTTCTTCAACCATTTAATTCAATTTTGGTCCTATTTCTTTTCTGTATTTTTATAGACACAGGATCCCAATTCCTTCTCTGATTTTCCTAGTCTTTCAATAAAATGAATTTCCTGACCCTTGTTCCCCAGTCTGTTATTTGAAAGCATTTTCTCAGGGGACTACTGACTACTGAAGGAGATTCAGGAGAATTTCTGCACCTCAGACCAAAAGTTTGTGTTTCTTCTGCTCTTTTAAGTATTGAGAATGGATGATTTCCCAGAGCAGGAGGGAGCAACTCTGTCATACCAAAGGCGTAATCTTACAGGTTTATTGTAAAAATATGATCAAATCACCTTCAATAATCTTAGATTTTGGGGCCAGGGATCTGGCTCAGTGGTTCCGTTGCCTGCCTCGCAAGTACAAGGTCCTGAGTTCATCATCATCATCATCACCATCATCATCATCATCATCACTATCATCTTAGATGCCATTAGAAGGAAAGGAGTGTGTGGGGAGACTGGACAGCTGGAAGCACAAAGGCAGATGGGAAAGTGGACTCCTTAGCTGTAACAATCAGATGTCCTTGGGGACAGTGAGGAAGCAGGCAAAAGGGCACACAGAACTGGGAGAGGCACAAGAAGGCCACTTTTTTCAAGTGCAAACATTCCGAAGGCATTTTGAAAGAGGAAATGTGAAACCCCACACCCGGTGGGTGGAGAAGCCAGCCACCTTGTTCAAGAGAGGTTTCTCTCAAAGCCAGCACACTCTACTTTGGGTAGGACCTGTTCCCGGGTAGAACCTGTTCCCAGTCTGGACACTGGGGTACCCAGGTCAGAAGTCTGCCTCCAATCACTCCAACCTGTGCTCTCAGAGCCCTGATCTCGCTCTCCACATGTGTGACCACTTCCTGAGCGCTCAGACAATGGGCCCTTCTTTAGCTGGTGCCTCTGTCCGCAGTTCCTCGATAGTGGGCTGGATGAGACAGCAGAGAGGAAGGACGCTCTTGTGTCTGGTTGGGGAGGGGGCCAGAGGTCCTGGTTGCAGCAGGGACTCAGGATTTGGCATGTGGGATCCCCTAAGAGTGTCTGGAGGGAGGGTGGAGAGGGGCTCAGAGGCGCTGTCCATGGTCCTCAATCAGCACGTCCCGGTCAATGTTGTTGCTTCTCTTTGTCTCAGAACAGGTTGTCTTAAGTGACGGCTCCCAATAATAATGCTAAGCCATGGGTCCCAACAGGCTATCATGGGAGAGAAAAGAGCAGCAATGAGGAAGAAAGAGAGCTGTGCTTTTGAATCACACTGTAACAAATGGGATTGAATCATGACTTGGGTTTCGCAATTGAGATGGCTGCTCCCATGTGCTATTGACAAACCCTTCACATTTCTGACAGCTACAATCTTCTCCTTGTATCTTATAATCCCCTACCCTCATTCCACATTTATGGGGTGTGGCTTCAGATGCATCTCTCTGGGGCCTCAATACTTTGCTGTTCATCTGAGACCCTACAGTGATCACCTGTGAGCACCATAGACCTAACCCCCATAAAAATCCCCAAGTGGTAATCACCCTGAGACTCTGGCTGAAGGACAGACATGACCTTGGGATGTGGACAGGAAGAATGATTAGATTCAGAGAAAGAAAGAAAGTGCAAGGATGTTGAAAGGGTTTGAACTTCACGGCTGGTGATGAGTGTCAGAAAGCCCAAAGAGTAAATGAGAACATGTTGCAAGGTCCAATTTCATTGTTTCTTCTCTCAGAAAGCAATTGGCAGCTGCTGACTTCAGAGCAGCTCTGGGACTCAGGTTGGTGTTGGATCCACCCTTGTGCCTTAAGACTCTGCCTCAGGGATGGGGGCCTTCGGACTGTGGAGCTGCAGACCAGCATCTATCTCTTCATCAGCAGCAAATATGTCTGGGTCTGAAGATGGGGCTGGCCTGGGCCTGTGTGGACGGAGGCAGCATCTGGCCGGCGTCTTCTGTGCAGAGGCTTTGAGCCCTGGAGATGAGGGCGGGGCCAGAGCCTGAGGGAGCCATTCAGAGTGGGGCTACTTCTGGCCACTTCTCAGCTGAGGCCACGTGGACAGCTCTGTAAACCTTTCTGAGCCTCATGTTTCACTTTCCAGCAGGGACTGTTCCAGTCTTAGGACTTTGTTCTTAAATTCTTGAGGCTGTTGTAACCAAAGACTCCAAAATAGATGGCTCGAGACAATGAAAATTATTGTGTCATTATCCCAGAGACCAGAAATACAAAGTCAAGGAGTCAACTGGGCACTCCAGAAATCCTTGGTGTCCCTTGATTTGTAGACAGCTTGTGACTCCAGCCTGGTGTTCCCAGTGTACATTTCTCTCTGTGTCTTCATACGATGTTCTTGTAAGGACACCAGCAGGTGGATTTAAAGCCCACTCTAATCTTGTGTGGCTTTATTTTAAGTAATTCCATTTCCAAGAACCCTGTTTCTGAAGAAGCTCACATTTGAGGTTCTGAGTGGCCATGGATTTGGAGGGGCACTGTCTGACCCTGTGCATACACTTCAAAGCCTCACTGATATGTGTGAAGTGTGATGCCCATACCCAACACACAGCTGCTATCGGGGGATGTGTATGTGGGGGGCAGGGGAGGAAGGTGAGGAAGTGGGTGACTCTCAGCAGGTAAAATTTGGGCTAAAACTGCCAGATGAAGAGTCCCCCAAACAGCAGATGGTCAGCCTCAGTTGGGCTCAAGTGGAGCCCAACTTGGTGGCATTCAGGGCCAAGAACTGTGGAGATGCTAGATCAATTGTTAGCTTAGCTGTTCAAAGGATGAGTGATCTGTGTTTCCAGGAGGAAGTTGCTTAACCTCTCTGAGCTCCATGGCTACAACTGAAAAACAGAAAGAATGAGGCTCACCATGAGGGTCAAATATATTGATCAAATCCTTCTTGCAGGTTGCTGGTGTGGGGAGGTAGAACCCCCCTCAGCAGGGTTTCCAGTGGGTTGGAGATGGCCCTGTGTCTGTATGCTCCTGGCTGCCTGATGCCTTCAAACACAGGAGGCAGTGGAGGGAGGTGCAAAGGTCTGAGAGTAGATGAACTGATGACCTCGCGTAGCAGGTGTCCCCTCTGAGCTCAGCCCTGGGTGACCTGATGAGGGCTGAGACAGTGATATTCATGACCATTTGAGAGACATCATGAGATACTCAGAGTGGTTAGAGAAAAATGGAGCATGGTCAATGCTAAACATGCTGATGCTTCTCTGTCCCTTCCCGGCCAGGAGTGACACATTTCTTGAGCCTTTCAAAGCCTTGGGGAGCTGTGATTTGCTGACAGAGGGTGTCCCTGTCACCAGCCCATGTGGCTAAGGTGCAGCATGCCTGCTTCAGGTGACAGGAAGCCCTGGGGACAAGGGAGTATGTGGAGCTCACAAACCTGGAGGAAGGAGAGGGCAGATATGTTATCCATGCCTGGGTGGCACCAGGGAGGCCCCATCCTGGCTCAGAGCTCACTGCTGCTCGATGGTGCTCCTATCCCTCTGAGGAGGAAGCAGAACGGGCCAGCACTGCCAGCTGTGCAAACACAGGGCCACTCCAGGAGCTCCTGGTAGCTCCTGGGATTTTGGGAATTTCATGCGCTGAAACTGCCTTCACAGCTGTGCCGGGGTGGTGGGCTTGCTGGGCAATCAGTTTGCACCGATTTGCTCCTGGGGGGTCGCTGGTACATCATAAACAAAACATAGCACTGGGCAGCCTAACAGGGACTGGGGGCGAAGGCAAGGGAGGTTCATAGTGCATTGAGGGAGGGGGATATTTACAAGACACTCGCCTGGGTTGCAGAAAAATGTAATGTGACCAGAGCTAAGTATTATTGATTTTTCTCCTCCATCTTGGTATTAAATGAATCACTGCAAGTACCAGCTCTGACTGTATTAATGGGGGTCCCTTAGATGACTACTCAGCCGGGAGAGCTACCAAATTGGAATTCCACAGGAGCGGATTATTGGATGTGACAAACAGGAGAGGAGGCATGTTTTTCCTCCGCTATTTTGGGGGATTACATAAAGTGCCGTAAAAAGGGAGGACCCTTGTCCCCTGCAGCCTGACAAGAAGATCTTTCTCGCTACTATGAGGCAGCCCCACCTGTTACCGAGGGAAGCAGCTCTTGGCTGCCGTATGTCTTACTTACTGTGTAGTGCAAGGTCTCAGCTAGGTGCCTAGAGCTCGCAGGTGCCTCGGGACACCAGGGGGGAAGAGTAGGTGGCTGATTGTGGGCACACCTGGGGGAGGGAGGAGCATGAAGATGGTGTGAGCTGCCTGTCAGGGGAGGGGTGGGAATGGGTATGAGTCAGTCCATGAATCTGCTGTGGCACTTTCAGTCCTCACGGGGCCTGCAGTCTGTTGGGAAGGTGGACACTGGATGCTCGCGTGATCAGTTACCCAGGTGCAATGATTGGGCATCTCCAAGGAGAAGTCATAAGAGGGTGGACTTGCCCTGGTGCCTGGTCCAGCCAAGGTGTCTCCCAGGAAGTGAAATTTTCATGGAGATTTAACAGAAAAGTGAGTATCAGATATTAAGGGAGTCACATGTATTGGGTGTAAGTGTCATTAACTCACTCATTCAGCAACTACTTGGGGAACGTTCTTCAAAGGCCAGATGTGTTCGAAGTGCTGGGGAGACTCGAGGGTGAACAAAATAAGGCCCTGTGCCTCAGTGAGCCTACAACAAAGTGTAAGGTCCTGTGCATCTTTTGTTAGACTTATTCCCAGGAAGTCGCTGTTTTTGACACTGTACTAGATCTCTCCTGGTATATCGGAACTTTCATTTTGTGTCCTGCAGGTGCTGATACACAGAAATGGAATTCATTTTTTTGTGTGTTGACCTTGTATCCAGTATCCTTGCCAAACATATTTACTCAGTATAACAGCTTATCTCCTGTATCCTGTGTGTTCTCTACATATCCAGTTGTGTCAGCTACAATGAAATTTTATTTCTTCCTTTCCGTTCTTTATGCTTTTGATTTCTTTTTCTTGCTTTAAAACACTGGCTAGAATTTCCAATATAATATCAAATGGGAGGATGCTCACAGGCGCCTCTGTCTTGCTCTTGAAGTCTATTCCCATTTTTCCCAGAGTTTTTGTCTGTTCGTTGTAAATGAGTATGTTATTCTGTTTGGTACAAAGGAACACTTTTCCCAATTGAGATAGAAGACACCAGTCGCCCTTCTCTATACACTGTGAAACAGACCACTGCCACTTGTACAGCAAGAAGGCGTTTTGCTGGTGAGTGTGCTGGTCATGGCTGCTGCCTACGGAGCTGGGGGCAACCCACTGTTACCATTCCGGATCCAGCTGGCTTCTTCGGGGGTTACAGTGGTAGATAAGCAAAGATGTGGTGGAGACCACACTCCTGCCTCCTTTAGACTCTCCAGGACTTTCTCTCCCCTCCTTGTACCTTGATGGAGCCCACCTTGAGCAAGCCACAAATTCGTAAATGGACTTCTCATATTAAAAGTCTACCTATTGGCCCACAATGTCTTGCCTAAAAAGCTAGCAGTGTTGTGTGGGAACAGAACAACTCCCCACACCACTGGTGACAGAGGTGTCTCAATGGTCTGTGACACTGTGACATCTAGGATGTCGAGACAGTAGTGCAGCAAAGGGCAACATGACTCATAAGAAAACTTCCATAGAGGCAGAAATCAATCCATAGGAAGAAACAGATTTCATATTAATCTATGAGCTGTTCTTGCTAGAATGTCTCATTCCCTTATTGCTAGGACCCGGCTTGTGTCATTGTGCTCTACTCCATGGTTTCCTGCACTGCCTTTCCCCCTTCTAGAAGGTACATGTTCAGTAAATAGAGGCACCTCCCGGAGGCGGGGTCGTAGCCTGCTGAGATCTGTAACTGCCCTGAGCCCCCATTTACACGGTGAAGATCTTGCCTTTGGTTGTCCTGCCCCCTCCCCTGCCCTGTACCCTTGGTCAGCCTGTACCCTTGGTCAGGTGATTGGAGGCATGATCAGCCTCCAGTAACCGTCACAGCCCAAAAACCCCACGTGAGGCTTCCCTGACTACCAAGTAGCTTAATCCCAACTATAGATTGAAATATACAGTGAGCATGTACATTTTAAAATTTATATTGCAGTAAAAGACACATTGTTATAGTCCCCTTCAAAATATTCCCCCTTCACTTCAAACCCTCTTACTTCATTGTTCCTACCATTCTCTGAAGCAGTCAGCTTGAACTTTTCAAAATGATTGCAGGAACGACACATTGCCGTTAATCCCCTTCAGATATTCCCCTGGCTTTGAACACATTATCCCATTGTTATTCTAATTGCGGAAACTCCTTTCCTGTGTGTTTTTACAGGGTGGGATAAAAATACAGTGAATGCTGTTACCCAGAACCATCCAGTGGAAAGATGGGCTCATGAAAACCATTGCAGGTGTCTGCCCCCATCTTACCCACCATTTCTTGCCACCTTTGCAAGAAAGGTGCCTGACCCTGCCCTAAATTCAAAGTGACCACAAACATAAAGGTTTGGAATTGATTCAGGACATTGAAGTAGCTGTAGATAGACAAGAAAAGGGGACTCTGGAACTGCTTCAGAAAGTGCAAGAGCAATAGAATAAGTATGTGAAGCGAGGGGGAATATTCAGAGGAGGTAAGTGACAGTGCAACCTGGATGTAATATGCTTTTCTTTAAACATTCTTCACTTCTCAATCACACCCCATAGATGTAAGGACAGGGGCAGTAGCCTTCAAGTGGGTCCAGAGACCAAGAGGCCTCCTGTAAGTGGACTTTGCCCAAGACTCCGTGTGTTATTGGTCCTTGTCCTGATGTAGAGACCATGGTGACACTTGGGGTTTCTGAGTCTCAGTGACAACTTGGTTTCTGTGTTCAGCAGTCTTCAAAATACCTAAGGAGTCCCACAACTCAGATCCCCAAACAAAGGTGGCTGGCCCTTGGGGAAGGAGTGAAGGCTCCTCTCTGGGCATGAACTTGTTATGGGAGTCTTCCCTTGAGCCCCTGCCATCTCTGCTTCCATTGGGTTCTAGAACTGGAGCTGCCTTTGGAGACTGGGTAAGGGACTGACCTTGGATTTCTGCTGCTCAATGAGCTTGTCAGTTGCCCATCCCTCTTGCCCATGTTCTCATCTTCATAGTAACCCCTAGCAGGTCCTTGACTGCCCCTTTGACTTTATCATTTCAGCAACCATGACTTGACTTTTGACAGCCAACCACATCCTCTGATGCCGTGGGTCCTGCCATCCCATGGCTGTGAGCCAGCCAAGTTCTCCAGCAGTCAGGCCCAAACCTGGCTGCAAAGGGCCCCTCGAAACTCTTCAGTGACACCAGCCACTTGCTGCTCCTGGCTCATGACCTTGGATCCCAGTGTGTCTCCTCCTTTTCCATGGAGCCCCTCCTTGGCAGGTGCTCTGCCATGTGGAGTGGGTCTATTCCCATGTACACACCTCCCCGGGCACCTTAAGCCGCCAGGTGCCTCCTGGCATTTCATCACCTCTTTCTGCATGTGTTCAGGTGCTTTCTCTATGTTGTCCTTGCTATGGTGTTAGACCTCAGGAAGATGCCTTTCTGGAACCCAATTTATGGTCAAGTGCCTTGCCTGGGGCCCTCAGAATCCCTCCAGTAGGACAGACTGGACCAGGACTCACCTCTGGGAGAACGCCTTCCTTCTGCTGTCAGATCCCGCACACTCCCTGCTGGGTAACACTGCTGCTTACCCCTCTCATAGGCTCCTTTTCATCTTGGGAAGTTTGGGACATGCCTATGAGTGCCACACCAGTTACCTCGGAAGGTAGAGATTTTTGCCCTGGTCCTCAGAAAAAGAATGTATGCTTCTGAGTCTTGGAAGATCCGGGAGTCTTGAGGAGTCAAAATCTTTGAGAACATCTGGCCAGATATCTCCATCCCATGGATCGAGGTTCCCAAATTCTAAACTGAGCCCCCGACCTGGGCATAACGGACCTGTGCCGGTTGCACTGTAAGCTGTGCTGCATTTCGTCTGTTTGGTTCTGTGCTTTATGGGCCCTGCAATCAAAAGCTCTCTGGCTTCCATATGGGCTTTCAATGGCCTATTCTTTGCTCTTAGCTGTTTGTTCTTGTTGTAAGCAGAGGTCTGTGTGCTTTTCCTAAAGGCACATATAGCAATCACGTCGTGTGGACCTGCTGCTGTAAGTCTTTGCCGCAGATACTAAACTCTCTGGAAACCATTTCTGAACTGGTTACATTTCTTATGTGAAATGAGTGGGTGTGGACGTATTCCAGTCAAAGTCTGTTTCTAAAGATAGGAAGCCACTTTGGGCTGTAGCTTCCCACTAACCCCAGCAGCCATCCAACCCCACCATCTAGCAAGATGTAAGCGCTCAATTCTATTTCTGTTTCTTTTGGAGCCAATCTTGACTCCAAAATGCACACATATACATGTTTTCTACTAATTTGTCCATTTCACCTGTTTCCAAGGAGTAGGTCCCAAGGGGTTTATCACATTCTCTGCCCTTTTAAGTCCTTGTCTCCTCTGCACTTTCATGTTTTGTGCCCAGTAATCACTAGAACTTGCCTCTTTCCTTTCGATAAGAGTTGCCAGAAGCTTGTGAGTTTAGATGCGTCAAAGAATCAACTCTTGTCTACCTGATCTCTACCCAGTGCTTGTTTTCCATGTCATCAAATTCGGTTCTCATCTTTCCATTTCTCTTGAGGTGCTGATCCAGTTTTTCTCTCTGTGTTTACTTTTATTTTTCTATTATTTAATTATTTTTCACATTTTCTTTTGAATAGATAACCCTTAAATACTTTTCTTAAAAGTCTTTTCTGGTATCCAGGAGCTGAATTCTCAGACAATCTCTAGGTCTTTGTTCCATTTACCTCCTAGGAAAGATGATTCTCACCAGCCAGTATTTTAAAAATTAGTATATTTTTATTAGTACATATTTTCAGCACACAATGGTTACACTTATTATGGGGAGTTCATGCACATAACATGTCATAATTTTTTAGTCACATTCCCCTCCCCTTCCTCCCTGTTCCCTCCAGCTCTTAATCCCCTTCCCATTTGAAAAAGCTCTATTTCTACTTTTTCTCTCTGCTGACTGCACTGCCTCTGGACTCCCAGCTCTAGCCTGGGCTTACCGTACTATGCTTTCCAGGTGCTAGTTTTGCTCTCCACTCCTGTAGCACTAAAGTGGCCCCCAGAATATGCACCCCCTGGAGCAGGGTGGAAAGTGTGAATGCATTGCACTGCACTGAGTAGGAGCTCAGTAGATACCTGGTGAATAGAGGAGGACAAAACAAGACCCGTCCTGATTTCCCTTTGTCTGTAGCTGGTGCTTTGTGAGGTTCTGGGTTTCTCAAGTGTGTTGAAATAGGATTTCTAGAGTGGAAAGCATTCCAGGTGTGCTTGAGAAGAGGGTGTGCTGTGTGGGGCTGGCCCTGAAGAGCTGGCCAAGTTTGCTATGCTAGTCACCTCTTTTGTATTCTTTCTTTTTTTCCTGTTTGATATATCAAATATTAAGATATATATTTTATATCTTGACACCATGACAGATTGGTCATATTCTAGTTGAATTTTTATCCTGTGTTGCTTTAACTATTTTAAGGCCCAATTATTGGGTGTACATGGATTTGGAGTTGAGTTTGGTTTGAGCATTTCTCAATACACACTGAGCCTCCTCATCGCTGGTGATGCTTTTGGTTTTAGAATCTATTTTCCCTGCTGTCTTTTGATTGGTATTTGGTATAACCCTTCCCATTCCTTCATTTCAAATACCTCTTTCCTTATGTTTCCATGCTGCCAGGTTTATAGCCTATCCCAAGCTTTTCTTTTTAATCAAAGCTGGTTATCTATTTTATTCTGAGAATTGAATCTATTTTGATTGACTATCCCTACCGATCTCTTTCATTATTGCAATCTGGTCCTTTCTTCTGTTGCTTTGTGTGTCTGATTCTTTTTTTTTGTCCTTCCCAGCTATGCTTTCCCCTGTGAAGCTTCTGTTTTCTCCTTTTTGATTTTTTAAAACATTCTGTGGCTTAGAAGTTGCAACATTTCTTTTAACTTGGCAATGGTTAACCCCTGGCATCTTGCTGTAGACATATAACTTAACAGAGTCTAAGGTTAACTAGTCTTTTGGTCATATTCTCAAATAATATATTTAACACATAGAACCCACACCCAGATCCTCCTCACCTGTCTGTGAGGATGTTGATTATTGCCTCGTGTTTTTCTACTCTACAGTATAGACGTTACAATCATTATCATCTTACACAGCTAATATTTCCATTCTCTCCTTCAGCAAATATTTGTTGAACTCTACGTGCTGGGCTCTGTTCTAGGCATTTGGAATATACAATGAGTAGGACAGATAAAGGTCCCCACCCTTGTGGACTTTACATGCTTGCTGAGTAAATTATAGAAATATTAGAAGGAGGCTATCACTAGGAGGACAAGGGTGGGCAGGCTGGAAATGCAGATTTCAGTTCCCACTGTGATCAGGACAGCAGGCAGGGTGAGGATGTAGTCCTGTCCCCTGACTGAAGGTGGAGCCTGCTGGGCTGTGCAGAGGCAGCAGGTCAGGTGGCCAGAATGTGAGGTCGCAGAATGGGAGGTGCCAGGCCCAGAGCGCTCAGGGATTTGCCTCCCCCATGTGAGGTGCCATTGCCAGCGTGGAGTCCTCTCTGCTGAGGGCAGGAGTGTGTTGTCATATGCACAGGTGCATTTCTAGCTGTGAGACTGGAGGGGTGAACCATGTCCCCCAGGAAGGTAAATTCAGTTCCTGTTCCGTGGCATGTAAGAGTGTGACCTTATTGAGAACCAGAGTCTCTGAAATCCAATTGCAGTGAGGTCACACTGGATCAGGACTGGTGCCTTCAAGGAGAGGGAACTTGGACACAGACGTGCCGGGGAAGGACATGAAATGACAGGAGTAGAGTTGCATAGCTTCAGAACAGTGATGCTGCAGGTGGCTGGCAAACACCAAAGGCTGGACAAGAAGCACTTCCCTCAGAGCCTTCAGATAGCACTGACGGCCACTTTCCATCTCAGCCTCCAGAACCTCCAGAGAACAGGTTTCTGCTGGCTGTGAGCCATCCATGTATGTGGTGCTTTGTCCTGCATCCTCGAGAAACGGAGGCAGTGGGTCCAGGGCCACAGTGCCACCTCTGGGTCACCTTCAGGGAGGACTGAAAACTGGCCCTTGATCCAGCAGCGAGAAGGTTGCCAACAAGAGCAGCACTGGTCCCACTGGGGACAGAAGTCTGTTTGGAGCAGGCTCGAGGGCGGCTAGGAGGAAATAAATGGAAGACGAGAAGTAGAGATGGCTGTGGTGAGGGTAACAGTAAAGGAAAGCGAGGGCAGTACTGAAGGATTGGGAAAGATTTGCTTCCAGAGGGAAGAAGCAGAAGGGTTTGACTTGCAAATGATCTTGGGGATGATCTGGTAAAGAGGGGAAGATGGATGAGTCAGGGGACTGGTGGAGAGGGGGCCGCGGGGGCGGCTGGCTGACCTGGGCGGCCGGGTGGGGAGGTGCTTGTGTGCAGGAGGAGCACCGTGGGGCTGGCTGGCTTCTAACACTCTCCTTCCCTTTTCTCATCCACCTCAGGCCTCCGTCTGGGGTGTCCTTCCTCTAGGGAGACTTGCTGGAATCGACCTTTCTTTTTGAAGAGGCATAAAGAGGTTTTAAAAACAGAATTTAAAGTACACACTAAGAAAATAGAGCATGGGACCTCAAAAGGGGGGGGTGTGCTGTGGTCTGGACCCCAAGTGTTTAGGGGGTGGGAGTCTGCAGGATTTGTCACTTTGTGGAAGCAAACTTTTTCAGGTTGGGTTTTGTTGCTGAAAATAACTTCATTTCATCTTCATTCATGAGACACTGTTTTGCTGGATATACAGCTTCAGGTTGGCAGGTTCTCTATTTTTTGTTCCCCTCAGCACTTGAAAATATTAGTGTAAAGTCTCTCGGGACTTGTGGCTGCAGCTGAGGACTGAGCTGTCTTCCTCCTCCTCCCTCGGCTCTTTCCGAGCAGCTGAGCGGTCTTTCTCCCTCGTGTTCTGCATTCGCACTCAGATGTGCTAGGAAGGCTTTGCTGTTGCTCCTCCTGATCCAATTCCCTGGGCTTCTTGCATCCAAACCCGGGCTCACTCAGAACCTCTACAAATTCTTGAACCCTCAGGACATGTTGTGGCTGCCGTCTCTCTCCTGCTGAATTCAGCTGCTCTGAGTTTTACCCTTATTTCCACATTACTATTTCTACTTCACATTTTCAAGAGTTTTCTGAGTAATATCATTTCAATTCAGCAACTTTCATTTTGACCAATATTTTCTTAAATTGAGTTTAAATTTTTTTTTTCTTTTTTGAGATATGTAGTACAGGCTGGCCTTGAGCTCACTATGTGCTCAGGCTGACCTCAAACTCTCAGTGATCCTCCTGCCTCAGCTTCCCAAGTGCTGGGTTTACAGGCATGGACGACCACCCCCATTTTAAAATCTTAATTATTGTATTTCTGTTTCTAGAAATTCTCTTTAACTTTCCTTCCCTCCCAAACCTGTCTAACCTTTAAGATTTTTCTATTCCCTTACCATACTTTTATTTCCCTCCTTTACTTTCTTTAAGTAGATTAAACAGACTGATTTTTCTATTTTGTTTCTGATAATTCCAGTGTCTCAGTCTCTGTAGATCTGGTTCTCAGCTTCCTGTTTAGCTGGTGCTTGTGTGTGGAGGCCCTTTTCCTCTTGTGCTTGATGATCTTTCTCTGATGCCTGGGAGTTAAAATCAAAAGGCCTAACTCCACTCCAAGCCTCTTCATCCTTTCTGAACCTGCCCTTAAAACCCCGAAGAATTTGTGGATTTATGGAATTTGTGACCATCTTCCCTTAACCTGGGATGCAGAAGTGTTTCATCAAAGGGGTTGAAGTAAAATCTTGGAAAAAAAAGTCCTGAACTCTAAGTTAATAACTTAATGTAATTTCTAATTATGTTGGGGTTTAAAAAGCTTTCTTTCCCTAGATGAGCATTAGCTGCAACTAAATGTTTTCTAAATAATTAAACTTAATATTTTTTAACAATTAGGACATTGCAGCTGTGTTTGTAATTAATCATTCCTTCCCTTCATAGAAAACCTTTTTCACTAGCAGAAAGAAATTCCAGCATTTAGCTGAGAGATGCTAAGGTTACGCTTTTAAAATGTCAGCGCCTTGTGGCAGTGAGTCCACAGGTTGTTCTGTCTTGGACCCCAAACAGTCTGGCTCTCAGGCTTGAAGATTTTGTGTGATCCTCCATGGCCGCCTTCCTGGAATCACGGACCCGAAGCAGGAGGGCTCCAGGTGCAGCCCTCCTCGGAGCTGCCACTGAGCACACACGGGTAGGGTCGTTCAGGAGACCATCATGCCTTGTGGTGCTGTCAGGAGGGAGGAGGGCAGTTTATCTCCCACTGTGACCAGGAAGTGAAGACCAAGACCCTCTCCCGAGGCTCCCATGGTCCTGATGGGACGCGAGTAGGAGCAGAGAGAAGGAACGTGAAGCACGTGCTCGAGCCACACACAAGCCCCAACAGGACTGGGCACGCCGCCCACTTAATCACATGGTCATTCACTGGAATTTCAAGCTGAGTCCAGTTTCATTGACCTGAGTTACAAAGACATTATCTGGACCACAGACTGCGCACTAGAAAATGGAGAGTAGCTCTTCAATCATATTTACTTGTATCTAATTGGCTAAGTTATGAGAGAAATGAGATAGTAAATGCTACAGTAGCATTCTATATTTGTTCTCTCTCTGAGGCTATGCCAGGACACCAGGCATCCCAGAGCTGACTCCTGTCTCCAGATGATGGGCAGAGATGGGCCTCTGTGTCAGGCCACCAGACCCCTTCTTCAGTGACTGTTCTCACATGGGTCTGGGCCCTTTGCACTCTCAGAAATGAATGAGGATGTCCGAGAGCTCTGGGCTGCATGGGTCAGTATTCACTTGGGATGTGCAGTGGCGTTTACCACGGTGCTAGTCCCGCTGAGCCCGACCCCGTCCCATTCACTCCGGCCCAGTTGAAGGGCAGCAGCAAGGAGCCAGCAGGGCCAGAGAGGGCACTGCCAGGGGACCCACTGGAGACCCTGCTCTGCTCAACATCCCTAGTCCACAGTCAGGAGATCCTCATAAAAGAGGCCAGCAAGGATGGGCGCGCATGTTTATTTTATGAATGACTTCAGGGAAAGAGGAAAAAAATATCATCCAGAATGTCATCCAAAAGGCTGTGTTCTTTTTATTATGTTTTGTCGGTAAACAAAAAAAAATTGCCACATTTAATACTTACACCAGTCCTGTGGGATTTCTCTGACTAATGTAAAATGACAGTTGCCGCAACATTCTGTATAAATACAAGTCTGTTTGCGGGAGCCTGTTCTATTTTTAATGTAAACCACACCTAGCCCGCTCTGAAGAATATGGCACCCTTGGAATTTAGAGGCCTTCCTGGTGTCTGTGTGAGCTTTGCTATTGTCTTAGGAGCAGCCCGGAGGAAACTGAAAGCATCCCAAAGTTTGTAGTTTAATGTGAGAATTATTCACCTAATTTCCCTGCAGCTATTGTGTTACTTAATTTATTGTGGTGCAGAGCTGCAGGACGATGCGGCTAATGAGTGACACCACGTACTTGCGAGCCAATCTATAATTTAGAAGCTGCTGATGATCTTAGTGCTGTCTGCAGTCTGAGAAAAGCAGGCAGTAAAAATAAAGAATATACCCCTAGCTTATATAAATGCGCACCAATCCCCAGATGCACCCGCACATAACACCTATGAGGAGGTTTGTAGTCCCCTTTGGTTGCACGGAGTAGGAACTCAGCCTGCTGAGATGTACGGGGAAGGCTGATACTGTAAGCTGCGACTGACTGGAGACCTGAGCTGAGCAGATGCTGGTGATGGAGGAGGCGCCCGGAGTGGCGGGTGGGTGTGAAGGCTCCACACCCCATCCCCTCATCCTCAGTGATTTCTCCCTGCCCTTGTCCATAGCAGTATGAGCGACAGGACCCCCGTCTTAGCAGGTCACCCAGCGACAACTCTGGGCATTCAGGAGCTGAGCTGCTGGGCCCTGTCGGTGGTGAATGTGGCAGAGGACAGCCCTCCCTGGTGGGTGATGGCCAGCTGCTTCGCTGGACTTGGCTCCAGATCGCTACTGACATGCCCTAAAGCTGGCAGGAGCCACAACCTGTTTGTCTTTCCTGCCAATCAGGAGAATAACTATGTTGGAGCTCCAGCCCCACCTGGGAGCCCGTGTCCAGGGACGATGACGGCAGAGGGTCCTCCATACAATGTCACATCCGGAAAGTGCTCGAGACTCCCACTCGTTGGGAGATCGTTGGCTCCTGCATGGGCGTCAGATCTTTTTATTCAGTCCAGGTAGACAATGCAGAAAAAGAAAAGACCAGGCCTGTATTTTTACGAGGGTCTTGACAGCACCCCCACAGCATGCTGCAGGTCCCCCAGTAAATATGCAGACTTTATTAGGACAGGGAGCTAGTATGTTCATACACCATGGACTGTGCTTAAAAATCAACTTTAGATTTGCTCTGCCTTTTGCAGTCTCTGGAATAAAGCATTTTTGTAGCCTACTCAAAATCCTCTCCCTGTGTTTACATTTTAATGGGCATTCCAGTGAAATGGAGAAATTTTTTTTATTATTATTACTTACATTTATCAAAAGAGGAGGTGGAGCTGGAAGCACCACATGGTGTGGCTGCCTCCATGTCACAGCAGGTGACCGCCTGGCAGAGACAAAGCATGCTGTCCAGCGGGCCGGAGGAGAGGTGAGCAGGGTCCTTCTCGCTTGGGTTTTGGATGTGTGTCCCTGCAAGTTTAAGGAATTTCAAACTGGCACTTTTGATCCCGAACACATTGAAGAAATGATGGATTCTAAGAAGCAGTGGTCTAGCTGGAAAGTGGACTCCATATGACAAGGGGCCAGAAAGATCAGCCTCCCCAGCCGAGCAGAGAAACCTCTGACTGGTCCTTTGTCACAGATGCTCTTGGCCCGAAAGTGTAAGTGACCTGACTCCTTGCCAGCATATTAGGGACAGTTCTGTTTTCCATGGCTGTGTAGGCAGAGATCCTTACTTAGGTCCAGGGCGAGGTAGCACTTTCCAGAAATGGAATGTCTGCCTGTCCCAGCACTAAGACCTTTCCATGGCCCATGTCAGACCAGGGATGAGCTTCTGGGAGCCACTGCTAGTGTTTCCACTGTCCCCTGGGGACGTCTCTCTTGTTCTGACATTCCCGGGAGATCCCTAATTAAAGCTACAGATGCGGTGTAAAAATACACTTACCAGATGTTAGTTTAAAATGACCTATAGCTGGCAGCGGAGATGGAGAAGGCTGAGCGTCACAAGCCTTCCAGTAGCCTTTCCTAGCCTGTCATTCGGTATGCAAATGAGGCCTAGCAGAATCTCCAAGCCAGCTCTGCCGAGCCATAAAACCACCTGCTTTGAAAGCAATGCATCAGTAATTCCATCACCCAGCATCTGGAGCGGGAGCGTGGTTCCCAGCGAGAGCATGCGGTAACGCGACTTAGGAAGCTCTCGTCCCACACCGCCCAACTGCAACTGATGACTCTGCCGGCTGCAGCTTGGGCAGTTCCTTTTAGGACAAGCCATTTTAAAAATCAAATCGAGGTTGTGAGACACACCTTCCACCATTTGACTGGATCTTTATACTGTGCAGCAGAGCATCATGGGAGAGACTAGCCCTGAACTGGGCAGGTCAGAGCCCAAGGCTGCTTCTCTGGGGCTCACTTGGCTCTTCCTGCCCATTCGGTTCTGTCATGCCCGACTTTTAGGGAAACGCTGAGGGACACAAGAGTGCAATGCTCAGAAATTAGTAACTTTGGGACTGAAATGGGGCCTTGATCAGAGCAAACATATAGGTCAGCAGCATGTACGCAGTGGCAGCCCCTGGCCAGGCCTTGGGAGGTCACCAGGCCTGGAGATGCAGCAGAGCAGCTAAGCGCCCTCGGTGCTGACATCACCTGTGTGCCTGGTGCCCTTGACTTGGGGTCACAGCTGGAGGCTCCCAGCACTTTGGGCTGAGACAGCCTGCTCCTGAGAGTCCTTCCCGCTGCTCTGGGAAGAGGAGGCTGGGCTGGGTAGGAGAGAGAGAGGCCGAGATTCCCATTCAGAGGGCAGGTACTGCAGACTGGGCGAGCTCGCCGGCCGGCCTGACTTCTGGGCGTGGGTTTTGCCCATGGGTACAGGTACATGTATTTCAAAATGATACTGGGAACAAGATCTCTGCAACCCCCATATTTGAATGGGGAACACAGGTCTGTGTAGTAAGTATGATGTGTTAAATAAGATAGCTCTGCTGGTTGGAGAAGTGAGCCTGTAAGGCAGATTGGGTGTCTCAGAGGCATAATTATTTATTGAACTAATTAAAATGTAACCACAGGCTCACTGCCCCCAACAACCACGCTTTCCTGCCCAAGAAGCTGCCCTGAGCCGGTGACTGCCCTTTCAGTTTCCTTTATTCCTCCGCCCGAAGGAAAAGTGACAAAGGCCCAGGCCCATCTGGGGTGGTCTCCCAGCAGCCACTCTCTCCGGCCTGGCCTGGCCTTGCCTTTGGGGAGGTGTTGGGCCAAAAGACTCAGAAGAGGTCGATCAAGGGGCAGTGGCCCTTGGGGAGCCCTGGGGTTGGGAACGGCTGCCTGGCTGGCAGGGAAGCTTGTGGAGTGGAGTGCAGGGCTGGTCCACAGGGTGGGAGGCCCACGTTGGCAGCCAGGCCACCCTTGGGCCCACAGTCACCCAGGGCTGACACAGACACGGGGCCTGCAGGAGTGCGGTGAGAGCACAGGTGAGCTGGTCAGGCTGAGACGGAGTACACGGGCACAGAGACTTCCTGGCCCGCTGTGGAAGCAGGGCAGCACTGTGCCTGCTGCCCCGAGGGAGGAACATGTGCTGCAGGGAGGATTGTCTGTAGGAAGAAGGCCGCACAGGGCTTGGGACACAAACTCCCTGCAGATGTTGAAGAGGTTCAAAGGGTCTGTTGACAAAGATGAGCAGAGCTAAGCTGGGCAGGGCCAAAGTGAAGAGCCATCTGAGCGACTTTGATTTCTGCTCCACTTTTACCTAGATGTCTCCAAGGCTCCACACCCAAAGGCTTTTGGAAGGTGACTGGACCATGAGGACACCATTGGGGGCTGCTTAGGCGTGGGGCAGAGTCAGAAGGGGGCGGGTTGGGGGCGTGGCCCGGCTCCTCCTTTCACTCCCATCAGCCCCTGTCCTGCTGTCCCGCCTGGGAACAGCCGCCTGTGGACTAACAGATCTCTCCTCAGTTAAGTGGGTGTGCCAGGTACTGTGTCCCAGTGAGGGAAGTGACTATGGCAGTTTCTTTGTGCATTTCCCAGTGATGTCTTAAGAGAACGGGTGAATGGGGACCTCATCCCAGAAGCGCTAAGCCTCACCCACAAAGCTCCCAGAATCAGCTGCAGGGTCGGCCCTGGACAACTCCTCTCAGTGCTGCCCTCCTACCCCCTCAAGTCGCCATGTGTCCCAAGGACCCCAAGCTCAGAGCCCTCCCCCATGTCTTCTTTGAGGTTATAGCTCCCAGGAGGATCTGGGAAGAAGCTATTCCTTCCCTTGGGCTTGTGCTCCTGAGGCTACAGAAGCAAATGCCAGCCAAGGCCAGCGTTCTCCTGGAAGGGACTCTTCAGGTTGCAACTTATCCTTGAGCAGGTCTTGGTGAGGCTGTCGTTGCCTGGCAGGTCCAGGAGGCCTGGCTTCAGGCATCGATCAATAGCATCACCTTGAGACAGAGGTGGACATGAGGACCATGTCCTCCCATGTCTTTGGCTGAGTGTCCACCCACACTGCCACATTGCCCTCTCACTTTGCAGGGAGTTGAGGAAGACTTTGTAAGGTGAAGAGGGTACCTTGGTAGGGTCGTGAGGGCGCCCTTCCTGTGCCAGCTCGACCAAGCCCTGGTGCCCAGATGGGGGTCAGTCGCAAGCCCAGTGGCTGCTGGGAAGGAATTCAGTACAGGTGATTATGTCAGGAAACTGAGTAAAGCGGACAGCGCTCCCTGGCGGGCAGGCTGATGAAAGCCCTGAAAACAACCTATGAGGTTTCTCATAGAAAGAGGAGCCGCACCTGGAGAGGGCAGCCCAGGAAACCTGCCTGGCCTCTGTCCAGGAATTTGGACTCTTCAGCTCGTACGATCAGTGTGAGATAATTCTTTAACTCTGCCCCAATAGGTAGATAGACAGACAGGGACAGAAAGATCACTTATTAGTTCACTTTCACTGGAAAACTCTAATACAGGTATAATCTTCCAGATTTCAGGTGGCCTGTTGCTTCCACCTGCTTAGATGCTGTTCTCCTTTCTATACTCTCAAAGTCTCATGAGCTCATAGGTGGAGTTTTTGGAAGGTGTTTTAGGGCTAACTTGCTATTGGGTCTGATTGGACCAGCAGCTTTGGGGGTGTGGCCTAGAGCAGGGAGGGCTCTGGTCCGACCAGTGGTCACTGAAGGTGTGGCCTGGAAGGGTTCATCTCCCTCCCAGCCTCCTCCCTTCTCTCTGTTTCTGGGCTATTATGAGGCCACCCATGCTCCTCCCCTAGGCCCCTCTGCCCATGTGGTCCTGCCTTGGAGCCCGGTGATAAGAAAGTGGTGAGGACAAGTACCGGCTAGCGCCCAGCCCTGTTAGGGTCCAGAAGTAGGGGTCCAGCCCCCTGGTGGAGGTGAGTGTATGCCAGTGACAGTGGTCCTTCCAGATTCATGCTGGGGTGAAGACTGCTCCCTGGCGCCAGGATGTGCAGAGGGCATCGGTCCATTTCTGGTGGGCTGAGCACTGGCTGCCTTTGGTGTCCAGCGCATTGCTGACCCCTCCGGAAAGCCTGCTGTGGGACTCAGCGCGCTGCTCACTCACTCATTCATTCATTCACTTATTCTGATATTGCTGAGCACCTTCCCTGTGTGGGGCAGGGTAGTGAATGAGGTAAAGTCTTCCCTCGTGGGGCTCCCGTGGGAGACAAACCCACCCAGGAAGAAGTACATATGCAAACTGACTCTTTCAGGTAGATATAAATGCCCAGAAAGAAAGAGGATAAAAAGTCATGATGGTGACAGTCGCCCAGGGATGCCCGTGTGCTTACTGCCCCTGAACTTTATGCTTTAACAGGGTTAAGAAAGTCAATTCCAAATTATATATTTTTTCAAAAATAAATGTTAATGTAAATAAACAATTTAAACAATACTTTTCAAATATTCCACAGTTTACTATAGAAGTGACTGTGTAACTCTGGGAACATCCTAAGACTCCAGGCCTGTCCGTGGGGTGAACTGAGGGGAGCATGAACCACTGTTCAGAAAATGGACTCACTTTCCTGGCAGTCTGTCCGTGACTGGGCAGGCGTTCTGTGGGCTGAGGGACAGGCACCTGCCCACCGCTGCTGCAGGTCTACAGTGGGCTCTTGGCCGCCCAGGGGCTCATCAACAAGCTCTCAGCACAAGCCACAACAATAAGCAAGTTTTGATAAATCCAAAGGAAAAAAGATCTAGTAATGTGGGACGCAGAGGCAGGAGCCTGGGCAACTTTGTGACTTAGTGAGATGCTGTCTCAAAATAAAAATAGGCAAACTGGCTGAGGATGTAGCGCAATGCAAAGGTTTGGGTTCAATTCTCAGTATCGAAATTTTTAAAAGAAATAGAAACAAGCTATCTGGGAACAAATGACCAGCCCAAGGGTGCCTGTGTCAGACACAGCAGTCAGGGGCCTGCTCTGAGGTAGGCTTGTCCAGGCGTCAGCAACTCTTCCTGCACAGCACACGGTCATAAATTTTTCAGGCTTTGCTGTCCGTACGGACTCTGTTGTAACAACTCAACTCTGCTGTGGTAGCACAAAAGCAGCCAGAGACAACGTGAAAACAAATGGCCATGGCTGCATTCCCATAAAATTTTACTTATAAATACAAGCAGCAGCCCAGACTTGGCCCATGGTCATGTTTGCCAACCTTCATGCTGGCTTTTCTGGAAAGACTTCCAGCAGAAAGGACTCCATACGATCTGCCTCCCCCACCCTGTGCTGTCCAGGAGAAACCATGTGACGTGCTCCAGCTGGGTCCCCCCGAGGGACAGCCTGAGCCCTGTCCCTGCCAGATGCAGGCAGACTTCTGCAGAGAGGACACAGTAAGGGAAGATGAGGAAGTGGCCCATTCCTGAGTAAGGCTTTATTCTATTGGAGCCATGAACTGGCATCCACTCACCCACCCATGGCCTTTTCTTTCTTCTTTCCCTTTTTATCCTTCCTCCCATCCTTCCATTTACGCACTTATATATCCATTCACACTTCCACTCATCCATCCATCTCATCCATCTTTCTGTCCATCTATCCACCCATCCATCATCCACCAATCCATTCTTTACTTCAGCCACAAGCATAACCTCAGGGCCTACTCTACACCATAGTATGGTTTGGGCCACAAGGATTCCATAGAGGCTAGGACACAGTCCCTTTTCCAAGAAGCTCATACCATGAGCAAAGCCACACACTGTCCACAAACGAGTGGAGTGAGCACCGTGGAGTGAAGGCTGACAAGTCCTCCAGGCAGCCACCTTTGCTCCTGGAAGACCATCTCCCAACTCACTCAGATACCAGCTCTCTTTACACCGAAGGCCTCTGAGCTGGAGCTTTTACTCAAGGCAACCTGCACACAGGCTTGGGACTGTGGCTGCCGGCCATGGAGCTGACTTCACTGTGCCCTACTGTGGAGTTTGGAACAGGAAAGGTAGCTGTTTCCTCAGGATGTAAAGCAGTGCTAGGGGTTATCTGGGAGCAAGTGACCATCCCAAGTGTCTGGAGCAGGTTGCAGTGTCCTCCAAGAGCTCAGACTGCTGTCACTGTGTCCCAGGAAGTGAGAATGCCCATCCTCTGGGATCTAGCACCACATGCCATGGGTAGAGATTGCTTTGCACAGCTTCATCGGGGTGTCTGTTTTTCCTTGGTCTGAGCCATTGCTCAGTTTGGAGCAGCTCTCCATCAAGTAGGAAAAGCACCCAGCTGGCACCTGGGTTTCTGATGCTGCCTCCAGGCAGTGTCTGCATAGCTGCTTATCATGAAAATCACACATGTTCTGTCAGCCCCAGGAAGGGGGCCCCAGGTTGGCCAGGGCCCAGGGCTGTCTGCTTCATTGGACACAGGATCATAAGTCTCTTTCATAGGATGAGTGTGATCTATGTCCACAGGAAGTAGAGTTAAGTTTTAGCAAGGCTGGAAGGGTAAGGTGGGGAGCTGAGGCCTAGGTGCTCCCTGCCCTGGCTGGCCAGTAGCAGGTGGTAGGTGACCACCTCCCTGCCTGCATCCCGTGCCTGTCCTGTGCGAGGCATTGCCCGAGTCCCCAGCTCATCAGTCAGGCTCAGCCTCCTGGCACTACAGAAGGCCAAGCTGTGTGCCCTCCATGTAGTGGGCACTGTGCACAGGCCATGCATCAGGCCAGGCTGGCCCTGGCTCCTCCCTGACCCTGCGTACTGCTAAAATATTGTCCTGCGGATGGGAGATGAAAAGGGTACAACCTTATTTCTTTCAAGATTGCCCAATCTCGCCCAGAGGTATAATAAAACCCCAAACTTGCCTTTCAGGAATCATCCTTTATAAGTAATATCTTTCTGCGTTAAGTGGTTGGCACACAATTGCGAAATTGGTAGCTGTGTGAAGCTTGTGGATGTGGGTGGGGAAGGCTTCCTATTATGGGGGCCATTTCCTATGGATTGTTGGGTGCACAGAACAGAGGGGTGATGATGACCACGTCATACTCTGCCCACCAATGCTCAAGGCCCTTCAGGACCATCTTGGCTGTCCCCCTGCAGCCATAGGAGCCTGGAGCTTTGTGTATTCACGCAGTAAGGCGTTTGTTTCTTGGAGCACAGGAATGAGTCAGGCATAGTGGTGCATGCCTGTAGTCCCCAAATTCAGGAGGCTGAGGCTGGAGGATCACTGTGACTTTGAGGCCAGTCTGGGCTACATAGTGAGTTCAAGGCCAGCCTGGACAGTGTAGTGAGATTGTCTGAAAAACAGAAACAAAGGAAGAGGAAGTGGATTAATGATGATCTGTCCCTTATCACACACCATTGTTCCCTTATGAGTGTAAGCATCCTAGACTGCTGTCGGCGGCTCCCTTTTTTCCTCTTCCAAAGCTAATTACTCTCCCAAGATACAGTTTCCATTTCCATGTCTACTGCTTCTGACTTATCACTTGCACACTTCTCCCAAACATGGCAGTGCTCAGTGTTGTCCGGCTTTGAACTTCATGAAAAACCATTTTACCCTGTTTTGTCTTCTAGGACTAGCTTCTGGAGTCCACTATGACACCCCTGGGGCTCATTTAAACTCTTGGTGCTCAGCGTGGTCCATTCACTTTCCCAGCTGTGTGATACCCTACCGCGGGCCTCCCACAAGTCCCTAACTCTTCTGGTTTTGTGCTGCTGGGAGCAGCCCTGCCCCAAATATAACCACGCATGCTGGTGGTCCAGTTACTGCCGCTATGATCCGCACAACCAGTCATTGTGTGGAAACAGGCTTGGAGGGGAGATTCTGGCCCCCACCCCAGGCCTTGGAGCAGGACTTAAGCCCTTTGGCCCCATTGTTTTGGACTCGGCCTGGAATCTCTCTCCCAGTCTCTTCTGCATGGCAGCTCTGGGCTTCTGAGTGAGCTTTCCAAGAGGCCAGGTCTGCTAGACCAAGCCCAGAGTCTAGGAGTCTCACTCTTGCTACACAGTGTTGGTGAAGGCTGCAGAGCCAGCCTGTATGCAAAGCAGGGGATGGACTTCACCTTCAAGTGGCAGGCATAGCAAACAGTTACCATCGCTGGATCCTGGGAACCCCTGAAACAGTCCCCCTGATCAGCGCACCATGCATGGCCCCGGCAGCTCACACAAGTGGTCTCCGAGGCCACCTTCGTTCCCGAGGCCAGAGTTCCTGCTGTCTAGGAAGGGCCTGCAGGTGCACCTGCTCTGCACTGCCCTGCCCACAGGAGGCCACACCCTTCTCCAATGGCTGGACTCCCTAGGTGGGCACTGGGTGGCTAGACATCTTGCCTTCCAGATAGTGCAATGTCCAAGGGCCATTCTGAAAACCTAAAGGATTTTCATAGTGGTTCTTGCGAGGGGAGAAAGTAGGAAGTTAAGCCCTGGGCTCTGCAATCGAGTCAGCTCCTTTCCCCAGGCCTGCTGTAGGTGACCTTCTCAGGCTTGACATCCTCAGAGGATGTTTGCCTTTGCCCCCTGCCCAGGTGAAGGCAGGTGGCACCTCTGGCTGGGACCCAGGCCTAGGCCTCTGTGGAGGTCAGGCTCCCAACCACTGGGTGTTCTTAGGGCCTCTGTCTCCTGGCCACACACACACCAGATAGCACCTCATGCTCATCTTCCACCTGCAGAACCCTCATCCTGTGCAGCTCTGGCTGGGAAGTCCTGAGTGGGCAACAGAGAATGTCTCAGTCACTTGCCCATCACTGGGATGAAATGCCAGACATCTGCAGCTTGAGGAGGGGAGTTTCATGTAGTTCACGGCTTTAGAGGGCTCAGTACTGGTCAGCAGCTCTAGGGTAGGAATGGCCTGGAGGAAGAGCCGCTTGTGTCATGGTATCCAGGAAGTGAAGAGAGAGAAGGGAAGAGTGGGAACAGGAATATCCCCTTCTAGACCACTCTGCCAGGACCCACTTCCTCTGACCAGGGCCCACCTCTGGAATCTGAGACTTTGGGGGGCATTTCAATTCTAAACCATAACAGAAGGTAGAGAGATGCTGAGCTGTCACACCCTGATGCTGTGTCCCCGTCACCTTTGACAGTGGGAAGCAGTTCTACAACATGGGTTTAGGATTGTTGGCCTGTTGCTTTCTACTTTCTTGAGGGAAATCTGCAGTATGCTTGGACTCTCCTGTGGGGGAGGGATGGCCCACCCTCTTCTCCAAGGGAGCCAGGCCAAGGTCCCAAGTGGAGTGGAGCCCCACCTACCAGGATTTACTCTCATAACTCCTGCTCCAGCCTGTGCTTGTTTATAAAAGTGTTTTCCTTGGTTGTGAGGGGACAAGACTCAAGTTCCCGCAGCCCTAAAACAAGTCACTGTCAACTGCCTGGCATAAGGAACAGCTGTGTCTTCTCTTGTAGCTCTGGAGGCCTGGTGTCCAAATGCAGGGTGTTGAAGGGGTCCCTTGTGGAGGCTCTGGGGACAATCTGTCCTGGCCTCTCCCACTCCCTGGAGCTCTGCTCCGTGGCAACAATGCCCCTTGCTGTCTCTTAAGGACATTGTGGTGGGAACTGGGCACTGATCAAACCCAGTATGATATCAATTCAGTCCTTAATGGCCTCTTAAGAGACCCTGTTTCCAATAAGGCCACATTCACAGGCCTACGGGGTAGGATGTGGACATTAGTTTTGGGGCCACATTCACCTTGGGAAGTATGAAGGGGGTGCAGGGCTCACCCTCAAGGCAAAATCAGGTGACATTGCAGGTGTGGCACAGGGCTGGCAGGGCAGTTCTCACTCAGCATCTACCCCATGGGCACCTTGTCGGGTCTCTGTGCCCAGCCCTCACCTGCCACCTGCTTCCCTCCTCTGGCTTCCTCTTCCTGCCCCCCCCCTCGGTATCTTGTTTCCTCTGTGTTCTGCCTCTGCTCCCTCAGGCTGTGCCTCAAGTCCTCACAGTCCGTGGCAGCTGTCTGGCCTCCATCTTAGTGACTTCTTGGCTCCATTCTTATGTGGCTTCCAGTCTGATTCCTGGGGAGTTGGGGTCTTGTTGGTCTCCCATCTCCTCACCTCAACGCAGGCCACTCTGGTACTGTGATCCACTCCTCAGCACAGCTCACCTGAGCCTAGGAGGACGAGGTTGAGGTTAGGACACCTGGAAGAACCAGTGTGACTGTGCTTCCAGGGAGGATGGTGAGGGACCAGGACCAAGGCCGCGGGAAAGCCAGAGTCCACTGCAGTTTGATAGGAGGGAGAAATGAGTCACAGGGACGAGCTGGAGGGAGTCAGGAGTGTCCCAGAACCAGCTGAGTTCCACTCCTTGATAAGTTCCAGAACAGCTAGTCCCGGGATGCTCTAGGCTAAAAGATCAGAGAGACAGAGCCACTCACATTCGACAAGCTGTGACCCTCACTCATCAGGCCAGTAGGGGACCCATGGTGGAGGGAGCGTCTCCAGCAGGCCCCGGGTACCATCTGAGTCACCTCTCCGCCCTGACCTTGCAGGTGGTCCCAGCTGGCCCTCTGCTGTCACCTCGTTTTTGTCAGTTGGGCAGCGGTGAGTCCTTCATCACACCTTGCCGTGCCTTCCCGTCATTTGTCCGTGAGAGATTCCATCCCAGGGATACTGTGCCCTGCGCCACGGGCTTAAGATGGCAAATCTGAGCTGTGATATGAACGCAGGAGTCATTACCATTCTCCGAGAGTGCGTGTTAACGATGCCGCGGAACAGCGATAATTAGATGAAGCATCATTTCACACCATCACCAGTGTGCTTTACATGTATTTATTGCCATTCTTTTCTCCGAAGTCAGCAAAATGGAGACTTGTACAGTGTCCCAACGCCTCCGAGGAGGGGACAGACTGTGACTGTTAACTGCTGCCTTATGGGTGCCTCGAGCCTGGCCAGCACAGCCAGCCTCGTTCTCGGACCAAGAGCATACTCTCCCTGGCTGTCTCTGTCTCCCTCCCCTCCTGGAGTCACCTGACATTGCCATATGCCCTCTGTCCAGCCACCAGTGTGTCCACACCTGCTCGGGCACCAGATGTCCCACAGATGGTGGCTCTCATGATATTATCGGCTCACGGGGTTCTGCAGCACGGGGGTCTGAGGTCAGAGCGTCAGCTGCCGCTTCTCTGGAGGCCTCTCTCCTTGACCTGCTGCCTCACCAGAGACTTAGAGGAGGAGATTCTGGGAGGGCCTGGCGGGACGAGCTGCTCACAGTTTGCAGCCGGAAAGTAGAGAGAGGAATCTCGGAGAACCTAGACTCTGTAACCTTCTCTAGCTGGCCCCACCTTCCAGCAGCACACTCAGCCTCGACTGGCCAGTGGAGAAGCCCCTGGTGGGCACAGCACCCCACCACCCAAGTCACGGTGGTGCTAGACGCCACCTTCTCCTGATTTCTCGAGTTCTCAGGACGCACCTATGTCCTCATCTTGTCCATAAGCACAGCCGCCATGATGACCTCATTGTCCTTCATCACTTCCTAAAAGACCCCGGCTCCAAACAGTCACGCCGAGGCATCCTGGGAGTTAGGACCTAGACGGACAGAGCTGCCCATGCCGGCTGCCTCTGCCTGGGCTTGCACGGCCTCACTGTCCCGTAAGTCTCTAGGCAGTGATGGCTTTTCTTACAGCTCTGGATGCACACAGCCCCTTCCAGTTGGTGTAGTTGGTTGTGTTTCTGCTCAGAAAGATGCGGACTGCCAGTTACTAACTGTGCCAACCCTCAGGGTACAGCAGTAGGCACCTCCCTGGGAGCTGCATGACATCACAGACCCTGCTTTGTGTCATTGGCTGAATAGATTCATCCCTTCTTTACCTGAGTAATCGCCAACCATGACACGCCAGGTGCCGTATCTCATATTATGCATACATTCCTTAGTAATGCACACAGTGGCTGGCTCCTTCTGCAGGCTGGGGCTGAGTGGGGCTGTGTTCCACACCTTATCCTGGTTCCTGGGGCTTCCAGGGCTCCTCCGCTTGTGGGCTGCTGTCACCCAAGTCTGCACACTGCCTCCCCTATACATGTCTGCCCCTGTGACCAGATTTCCTCTCTGCACTGGGACAGCCATGTGGGGTCTGGGCCCACCCTGATGACCTCAAATTGAAAAATTTGATCATCTACAAAAACCCAATTTCCAAGTCAGGTGATATAGGCACTGGAGTTAGAATGCAGACATCTTTTGGGGGGATAGTATACCCCATAACAGGGTTGAAGTGAGACACACCCAACTGCCATGTTGAAAGCAGCCATGTGAGCTGCTCTTCCAGAGACCTGCCTTGTGGAGCCCCTGCAGCCTCCTGGTGGACAGGCTGCTGGGTTCTGGGCTAAGGCCTGGCCTGGCTAAGGAGAGAGGAGGGATCACCTGCCTTGTGGAGCCCCTGCAGCCTCCTGGTGGACAGGCTGCTGGGTTCTGGGCTAAGGCCTGGCCCGGCTAAGGAGAGAGGAGGGATCACTTCCTGAGTCTCACTCAGCTTGGGTCTCCCTGGACCATGACCCTGGATCTCCCTGAGCTTCCTGGCTCTCTGTCTGTCCTGGTACCAGCCCCATCTCCTGCCTGTGTCCCTACTAAGCATCCTTCAGGGCAGGGATGGCAGGTCCAGGAAGTCTCAGGAGCACAAGGACCTGTTGATGCTTGGTCTCAGGCCATCCCTGCCTATCTACCCAGCAGGACTGCTGTGGTCCCCAGTACTCAGAGCCCTGGTGGACTCAGATGAGGCCTGAATGAAATCTTTCCCTCTATCAGTGCACTTCCTTCCTCCAAAGAGGATCAAGGTGGAGTTGGACTGGTGCCGGCCCTGCTGCTCCTGGGCGTGGCTTGCGGCCTGGGCCTCTGTCCGGGGCTCAGCGGCCCCTTCCCAGGAGCTGCAATTGTTATAAAAGTTTAAAGTGTTTTTTCCTTTACCCAGAGCCAAACCCTATCTCAGGACCCTAACTGCATATTAAATCATGGAATAGAACTGTGGGGTATTTTTACTATACGAGGAGATCAAAATATACAATAAATGTTTAGATTTTTTTAAAAAACCCCAGTAAGAGACTCTTTGCATGAATCTCCTCAAAATCCTCCCCCTCGTGTCAAACACACCCGAGGTTAATAACAGGCCAAGCTGGGGGAGATCGGGGACATCTGCGCAGACAGCAGGACAGAAGCCCAGGCTGACACCCAGCCTGTGTGTCCTTGGAGTGAGAGCCTGCAGGATGTGAGCAGATCTCCTGGGCGATGGAGGCCTCCCTCAAAGGCCACAAGATGAAGAACTGAGCACTCAGTACAGCCACTGCGCAGCCCTCTCCTCCCCTCTGAGTTCCTTCTTCTGCCCTCTCCTCCTGCTCCACTTCCTTTCTCCTCTGCCCTGGTCCGCCCTTCCCAGAAGCCTCTGCCGCTGATCTCACCCACAGTGGCTTCTGTCTTGGCCGCCGGACCTTTTTCTGATGGTTTCAATTTTCTGCTCTTTGCTTGCCGGCTTTATGGCAGCAGCAATCAAAGCAGGAGCGCATGCTTCCTTCTCTTTGATATGAAAACTCCTCTCACTCATGTAAGCTCTCAGAGTTGCCTTCCTCTGACTGGGACGGAGCCCATGATTCTGCAGTCATGACGCTCTATTTATACTTGCCATAAATGTCCAGCCCCAGGATATACTGCACGTGCATCTTACCCTGCAACAGGCTGTGCACACTCTCTGCACAGCCTGAGTGTGAGCTTCGAGGTTCCCTCTGCCTGTCACTCCTGGAAGCGCTTGCCTGGCCCCAGATAGCTGAACCATAGACAAAAGAGAGGTGCTCTGGTTCAAGAATGGGGTGCAGCTCCCTGGGTCCAACTTCCCATCTCTGTCGGCTGCCTTCGTGGATGCTGGGCTCTGGGTAGAGCTGCAGCCTAAGGCGTCACATACAGACAGCAGCCTGCGGCTGCTGCTTCTGCTGAACAGAGACTTCCTGAGACTCAGAGCTGGTGGGCGCCTCACTCTCCCTTTGATCTTCAGTGAGCAGCTGCTGTGTCTAAGGGAGGGATGCAGTAGCCTGTCCTTCCTGTCTGCTCTAGAGCCTGGCAGGGGCAGCAGTGCAGGGCACCCTCCTGGAAACCGCCCGGCCATTTCTAGCTCTGGAGGGCCGGGCACCACACCCCAGTTAGAAGGAGATTCACCTGATTCTGCCTAGTGTCCACACGAAACAGTCGAGTTCACAACTTGTGCACGCATCATGGTGATTCATGTGTTAGTAGAGCAACCAAAGTCAGAGCTCCTGAGCCTGGGGATGAATGTGGCATTTGCTGCCAAGGTGCCTTCCCTGGTGTCTTCTTCTTGGGAGAGTCCTCAGCTCCTGGTAGGGCCCTTCCCAGAGCCGGGATTATCTGAGTGACTGGTGAGGACCAAATGTGTTCTAGGCCCCACAGCTTGGTCCTCAGCCACCTTCTCCAGTGTCCCACCTGGAGTTCTGCCTCCTCCTGGCTGGCCTGAGACTCACACAGGAGATCATGGAGGAGCAGAGGGGAGGCCCCGGCTCCTGCTCAGCCCAAGGTTGAAGCTGTCCCTGGGTGTCTATGGGTTCCAGGCACTGCCTGAGACATGCAGAGGTTACTCCCTTGGCTGCCAGGAGAGGTGATGCAGAAACATCAGGAGCCCTGGGCACCTCAGGCCCATGTGGCTTCTCTGCCCCAGCCTGTGACTTCTGTCCTCTCCCAGCTTCAGAAGCCATGGTCCCCTTGTCTGTAGTGCAGGGCCAATGACCAAAAAGAATGAGGATGGTAGGGTCCCTTGCCCCATGTGCAGGCACCAAATGCCAATGACCAGACTCCCCTCCGCTCTGCCCCGTGTCCTCCTGGGCTCCCTCCTGGGTGCCAGGAAATAGCCCCCCACTACCACTACTTCAGATGTCACCTTCCCAGTCTTCCTGTCTAATGACTCATCGATTTCCTCCAGGCACAAAGGGTCTCCTTGGATTTTGGTCTTCTCCTCATTCTTCATATAATTACCCAGTGACCCCACTGTTCTCCCTCAGCATAGCCCAAGCCCTCTCCCAAACTGCCACCAGCCCTACTCCATGGCCAGAGTGGGCCTCTCAGTGCGTGGTCAGATCACAAGATTCCCTCCTTAAAGTACTGGAACAAACCCTAAGCTGACATTGCTCCTGGCAGCTCCTTCCCCACTCAGTCCTTCTCTGCAGTTTTGCTTGGCACCATGGCCCCCCTGGTCAATGAGGTTCCACCTCTAGCCACGCTCCAAGACCTTTGCACATGCTCTCCCTCTGCTTAGAACACTTTTACTCCCTTTATTTACTTATTTATTTTTTTGTGGTACTAAGGATTGAACTCGGGCCCTTATGCTTACAAGGTAGGCTCAGTATCACTTGAGCTAAACCCCTGGCCCTTTCACTGCATATTTTGCAAGGCTGGCTCTATGTAGGACTAAGCCTAAATGCTGTTCCTCTGCAGGCACTGTGCCTGGCAGCCAGGGATGGGAAGCTTTACCATCATCCAGAAAGCTGGAGAAGCTCAGGCAGAAACTTGAAAGAAGAGCCCCTCGTATGTGAGATGCCCTCACCCAGGGCTTCAGCAGGCTTGATGCTTTGGGTTGGAGCCTCCACAGGGCCAGTCTGCCCACACCCCTGCCCTGGATGGCCTTGCCTAGGAAGAGCAGTGCACCTTGGGCGTCTTGGGACCTCTTGGTGGCAGGCAGGCCAAGTGCTTCAGGGAACCCCACTCCAAAGCACAAGTGAGGCCGGCCTGGAGCCCTGCCACATGTCTGGGCTCAGCTGTGTCGGCCCAGACCACCTGATAGCTGCTCTGGTAGGTACATGTGACACATCAGTTAAGATCAAGGCCTATGAAGTCACGTAGATGCAGGTTCAAATCCTGCCCTTCCTCTTACTGACGGTGACTGAGAAGAAGTTACCTAAGTTCTCTGAGCCTCGGGTTCTCCTCCTTGGGGGTCAGGCCAGGCAGCACTTGCCTTGAGGGCTGGAGGAAGGGGGACTGTCTGAGCCGGACCGTGTGTGTCGAGCGTCCTGTGAGTTTGTGGGGAATAGACGCAGCTGGGACCGGTGACAGCACTCCCGCTCCCTGCTGTGTGCTTTGTGAGGACGGCCGGAAGGAAGCGTAGCACGTTTCTCATGTAATTATGAAAACTGGGCGGGCACATCTCCCAGGCCAGTTACCGACGCATCCATTTTACAAGGACAAGATGAAGTCTTTCACTAGTTTAGGCTCATGGTGCCCTCTTTTTAAAAATGTTATAATTAAGAATATGTTTTAAAAAGGAAATTTTGTTTTGCTACATTCATATGTTTAACTCTGTTATGTATCTTCTGTGAATCCCGGGTCCTTTGCTCCTCACTGAGCAGCCCGTGTGTGCTGAACACAGGGCCCGTGAGCCATTCTGTCTTTTAAAGAAATTTAGTCTTGGTCTACACGATCTGGAAAGCCAAGAAATGTTTTGGATTGATTCGCTTGTTTCTGTTTTTGTTGTTATTATTTTTAAACAACCAGATGTTATCATCAATGTGTACATGTGTGTGTATTGTTGTTATTTTTCTGCAGTGTTGGGGACTGAACTCAAGATTTTGCACACAGCTACATTCCCAGCTCTATTTCAAACTAGCCTCTCACTAAGTGTTATGGCTGCATCTAGACGTCCTGCCAAAGCCTCGGGTGGTCACAGGTGGGGCCTTTTGGAGGGGCTGGATCTGGAGTATGTGATCCTGGCATTACTGTGCCAGGGTGCATCCAGAGAAGCTCTAGACTGGACTGTGCTGTAGAAGGGCCAGAAGCCCCTCCCTCTCTCAGGTGCTCTGGTGACCCTGTGTTGGGCCCAGTGGGTGAGGCATAGTCAACCTCTCATCCACCAGTGCTCAGCTCGGGGTGCCTCTCCTCAGAGCCTTCACTTAGAATTCATTTTTCCTTCTACTCTGCTCAGCCAGCTAATGTGGCAAGAAGTATTTTTCTGGTTGTCTTCAGGGGATTGGAGTCTGTGACAGGCCTCCAGTCTGCACCCAGACATGGGGGTGTCTTTCTGGTCGGTGTGTGGCCCCTGCCAGTTCTAGGAGCACAGACTGGAGCGGGGCAGCTGGGTGGGGCCTGTGTGGGTCACCACGTACCACTGATGGAACAGTTTAACCTTGGCATGCCTCTGTCTCCCTGTCCTGAGGCTGGAAGTTGGGGGTAAGATATCACTAGTCTTGGCTCCACCCCAGCTGTGGCATTGCTGTCCAGCTCTGCTCCTTCTGGGCAGGAGGGACCTCTGTCTGTGTCACCATCTGGCATCCAAATCCCCTTTCTCACAGGACAGCAGCCGTCCTGGACCAGGTCACCCCAAGACTCATTTTTAACTTGCTGACCTCTCTAAAGACCCCATCTCCAAATAAACACACTTGGAGAAACCACAGGCTGAGATTTCAACATATGAAACTTGAAGGACGTGACTGAGCCCCAGAACAGCTCAGAGAAGGGGACACAGCCTATCAGCATCCCCCAGAGGCCAGTTTGGAGGCCGGTCCTTGGTGACTTTCCTTCCCTCAAGCTCGGCTTCCAGGTGACAGTGGATGGCCAGCTCTGGAGTGCCACGCTGTGGAATGTGGAGAGTTCTCGGGCATCTGTGCACTCCCCTGAAACAGGACTGTCCTCAGGGCTGTCACATCCAGTCCCCCTCACCTTCGCCTGGCCTGGCCACACAGTCTGGCAGCCTAGTGGCTCAGGCTTGAGGATTTTCAGCGAGGAAAAAGACGTGACACAGACACAGACAGAGGCCAGTGTCCCTCTCCGCTGATTCTCCGCAGCAGCCACTTGGCAGGCAGGGCACACGCGGCGCGGGTGAAGGGAGTTTACTGCTGAACTTAATGGGGTCGTTTTCCGCAGCACATAAATCTGCCTGAGCTCAGCTGGCACGGCAGCCACTGTTAACGGGACTTACCCAGGAAAATGGGCTGTGGGGCTGTTCCCGATGTTTCTTCCGGGGCCCAGGCGACTTGTCACAGAGGCCTCAGGTTGGCTCTTTTGTTGCCACCTGCTGGACTGGCTTAGGGGTTGCCTTTGACAGAAAAAAATGGCGGCCAACGTTTGTTTAGAGTCTGTGATCCTTCATGGTAGCAAACTGGTATCCAGGGGAAAAATGGCCGGGTCAGGTCCCCACCTTTCTCAGAAAGCACACTTATCCCTTCATGTAGGCTTTCACCATGGCCTGGCCTGTCACCCAGATTCTTTGGGGGAGAGGAGGTGGCCAGGAAAAGCTTCCCCAAGGACCCAGCCTTCCAGCTGGCATTTGATGGATGCGTCAGAGCTGGTGGGGCCAAGAGGGGAGGCCAGAGAGCCAGGGCTCCCAAGGAGCCCAGTCCTCTCCCTTCAAGGACTTTGTGATTCTGCTGTCCCCGCAGGGAACCGACAACGCCTGCAGGTCCCATGTATCTGGTCGCCAGAGCGACTTTCCTACGGCTTGACTTTTTAAAAAGTCAAGGTGAATCTCATTTCATGCAATAAATATTAACCTGGAAGGTTGGGGGTACATTAAACTTTTATGTGTGGCAATCAATTTCTTATGCAAGAAAGGACCCGCTACTAGTGAGAGGAATTTGGGGTGAAAACTTCCCTGGTGGGGATCCTCCCACCTCATCTGTTTGCTGGGTTCCATGGTTTCCGCTGAGCTGGGCCTATGTATATTAATCATCTTGGACCCTCTGTTCTCTTTCCTCTTTCTGAATCTCTCACTTGGTTCCCCAGGCCCAGCGGATGCTCTCGGTCTCTGCTAGTCTTTGAGGCGGAATCTCTGATCTACCCTCTAGGAGTTTAAGATTCCTCCAATGCACAGGCCACGATCTCTGTCTTGGAAAACTAACGTCAGTCTTTCTCTGTAGTTGCCATTTAGAACAGCACAGTCACACCTGGCGCACATAACCCACACCCACGTGACAGTGCAGTGCTCCTCACCCCACCCCCTAGCGTCATGACCATGCAATTCATGATTCTTTGCCCTGGTTGGCATTTCTCTTGTGGTTAGTGGGCATGGGTACTGCTGCTGGGCATGGGCAGGGTTGGTGGGCCTGGCGCTGCTGGGTGTGGATAGTGCTGGTAGGCTTGGAAGAGAATCAAAGAACAGAACCTGACTGTCTTTGCCACGCTCTCCCCAGCTGAGGGAAGCTCAGCAGAGGAGGACTTGGGATTAGGGACCGTGTCACGTTTGAGGTGCAGAGACAGGGATGTCCGTACGTTGCCCTTGTCTGACCCAAGTGCTAAGTCAGCGGGACCGTGGCCTCATGCCTTGTCTTGCTGAGGACACGCAGTGGGCTGTTTTTCTTACATCTGTTTCACTTGGTGATTAATACCTTTTTTAATGTTCAGCCGCAGTGAATTCTTAATAAATTATTTTGTAATACATTGAAATCACTTTGTAAGCTTTTTGTTAACACCTCTCAGAGGCCTCCAGCTATAAAATATTACTTTATCATCTTCTCTATGCTGGACATTTGATGTAACGCTGTGTCTCGGAGGTTGTTAATAAATAATGAATGGAGAAATGATCTGGGGGTGACCTTTTGTAGAACATCATCTGTCAGCCGAACTCCACTTAATCCTGCCTTCTAGGCCGTCTTCTGGCCTTGGAATCCGGCCGTTTGCAAATCAGGTGGTTTAGTTTCTGCCAGCAAGTGGTATTTCACAGAGTGTTGACACCAGAGCGGCAGGCCGTGTGCCTCCCCTGGGACTCAGGAAGACCTGCGCCCTGTGACTAGCAGGTCTATTTTCGTCTAGGCGAGTGTGGGAAGGATGAGCTGTGCTGTGTCCTCCTGGGCTCCCCTGGGCCGGCTGCCCCCACAGGGACCATCGGCTGTGGAGTAGGGCGGTGCACAGCCGGCCCGGCAGGGGGGTCTCTAATGACCTTGGCCGGAGCCTTCCTGCCTCAGGCTTCCTCAAGTCGCAGCTAAGGGAGGCTCCGCCACAGGGCACTCCCACCTAGGTTCTCCAGCTCTGGTCTTGTCACCAGGGCTGGCCAGGGCAGGGAGCAACTCTAGACTTACCACATGCATCAGATGCCACATCCTGGGACACTGCTGGGGTGGCAGGCAGTGTCCCGGACCATGGTGTCTTCCACACATGCAGCTGTCAGATGTGAGGGGCCTGGGACCAGGGCCGCAAGGGGGGCAGGAATGGAGGTGAAGAGGAAGGACAAGGAGGTGCCCTTTGGATGAGCGAGAAGGGTGTCCCAATGTGTCCTGGCCTGTGAGGTGTCTGAGCCATGGCTGAGTCGAGCAGAAATACTGTACATGGTGCTAATAGGGGTTGTCAGTATCCACAAGGCAGGAACTTAGCACATATTTAATGAATAAGGATGGAATGAACCACTGGCCATACTGATTTCTCCCCTCAACAAGCCCAGGGACAGAAGCAGTAGCTTTCTATCTGTCATGATGACCTTAGTCTTCATGTGACCAGGGAACACTAGGCGTCACCCCAGCAGGACTCTGGGAGTGGTGGTGATATCCAGCCAGGCCACGGGCACAGCTGTGGTCCCCAGGTGCCTCGCCATCCTTCTGAGAAGGCCTTGGCCACCACTCCCACAGGTGGGCTTAATGGTCTGAACCTGTAACACTAGTTGAGGCATCTGAAAATCACTCTAAAATTATCTGTAGAGTTTTATTTCCTCGAATCCTGAATAGATCACATTTTATTGTTGAACACTGAAATCTCATTACTTTAGGAAGTGCTATTACTGAGCTATTACTGGAAAGGAATTCCTCTCTCCTGTTCTGATTAAAACCTCCTGTTCATATTAAAAAAATAATTTCAGGCCGTTGTATTTTTTTATACTTCTGAAAGTAACAACGTGCAGCTGAGTGTCTTCTTTCCTGGGCCTGTGCCTGGGTGTGGACCGGCCTGACCTGGCTGGAGCAGAGGGTGGGCTTGGTGGGGCCCTTCCTGGGTGAGGCCTGTCCCTCTCTCTCCCTGGCTGCTCCCTGCAGTTCTGGCCCAGGCCAGTAGCTCCTTGTACAGTTGGATTGTGCCCTCAGCTCTGGGTTTCTTTACCAACAGGAAGGACCTGGGGAGCTGGGCAGAGGGTCCATGCAGTTATGCCTACACCCCTTGTGCTCCCCTGGTACTGTCCTGGGCTCAGCCCATTGTGCTGGCACCGTTGCCTGGTGTCCTTGTGCTAGTTCTTGAAGGCCCTGCTCACTCTCTGTGACCCTGGTATGTTGCCACAGTGGCCAACACGAGGCACCCAGAAGAAACCTTCCCGGTGGGTGGCTGGAGTCCCAACAGTGTCCGGAAAGCAGAGCAGTTTAGGGAAAGGCTGTGTGATCCTTGAAGGGCTGGGGCAGTGCCCTTGGCACCTTCTACCCCAGCCGAGCACACAGCTTGGTAAGTCTTAGCATGCTTGCCTTCCTTCTCCCTGCCTGCTTTTTCTAGCTCACTTCCCCCTTGGGCCATGTCTCCACATGATGCAGAGCCACTGGGATTCCCTTGTGACTATGCCCCACGGGCCAGGAACTGCTAGGCCAGCGCTGGTCTGCTCCCCTCCTGGGCCTGCTCCTCTTCCCCAGCTGGGCTTTCCCTGGAGAAAGCTCAGAATAGCTAGTGACGGCCACACAGGAGCTGGCTGGGGCACACATGGCTGGAATCCTTTCGGGGTTCTAAGCAGATGGAATTATTTATAATCCCCGGGGCCCCTGACGGTCACAGCAGGAGGAGTGGATGAGCTAACGACACTCAGCTCCCCTCCCAGCATGACTTCCATGGAGTGGGGTGGCTGTGGGTGCTTTTATGTCCACAGGGAAGTCAGCGTTGATGTGCACACAGCCACAGTGACACTATTCTCTGCTCCGCTCCCTGCCAGACACTGGCCCCCCTGGCATTCTCTGTGGGTCCCTGAGAAGACAGGGGACACCGATTTCACATGTGCCCAGCTTGGATGCAGCCCGTGCATCTTAGTCACGGGCTCCCGAAGTTCTTTTTGGACTGCTCTCTGTGGTCACCTGGCTCAGGTTATGCAAAATCTGACCTTTGGCTCCATCTCGGCAGCTCCTTCTCCCTGCTCAGTGGCTTCTGCTGCCATCACCTTTTGCCATTCTTTCCTCTTAAAAAAAAAAATCCCGCTGACAGGAGCTTTCTAACTTGTCATTTTGGCGATCATCAACAAATTCTATACTGAGCTGACCTCCATTATGAGAAGGAGCCTGGGAGTTGGACGGGCCCCAAGCTGAGGCGCCGGAGCCTCCCTGACGGGCAAGGTGACATTGTGTGTCATATCAGCATTCACGGCCAGCTCTCTCCTCCTCGGAGAGTAATTATTTCTTTCAGAGCAAAAGGTCCAATTTGCTGTAAAGAACAGAGCCCCAGGTAAAAGGAAAGAGCTGGCGGGAAGCTCCAGTGACACAAAGGGAGCCCCGTGCCCTGTCCCTTCACTGCCTGGACTCTCCATCACAAGGGCCGCCCCACCAGATGCGTCCTGTTTATTTCTGCCTCCTTCCTGTGGCTCACTGCAGGGCCATTGCCTGCAGTGCGGCCGCTGGGCACCTCCTGCATCCTTGGCCTGCACCTGGCTCTCCCCCAGAGAACCTGGGGAGGTCGGCTGTCCAGGCAGCAGGTGTGGGCACCCTACACACCCTGGCGATCTCCCTTACACTCTGCCCAAGTCCACGGCCTCATGGTGTCCTTGCTGCCTTCTGGGCCGGTGCCCATGCTCCTGCCTCACAGGGTGCAGACAGCAGCCTAGGAGGCCGCTCTGTTTGCCGGTGTGTGGAGGAGTGAAGAGAAGCGATTGGGAGCCACCTTCCTGACTGGCCCTAAGTCTAGGGCTCCTGCCTGTGCCCTCCTGTCACCATCACTGGGTCCCACCTGTCACCCAGACTTCTTTGCTCCTGACTCCTCTGCTCTCTGCCTCTGAAGCCCTGTGCATTTCTGGGGCCTCAGCACCAACACAGTCCTTTCCAGCACTGTATGTCCTGATGCTCCCTCTTGGTAAGTGCCAGTGATAGCAGAGGGAGGGTCGGCCGGTCCAGAACTGCCCACTGCCTGTCAGAGCTTACTCCTGGTGTGTGCATTCTCCTGACTCTGCATCACACCATGATGTCGCCACGCTATGTACCATGTGCCTGTGCCTCTGACTTCATGTTTGTGGTTGACTCTGTTCTTTTCTTTCCCTTTTTCTTTCCACATTTTCTCTGTCTCTCTCTCACCTTCTCACAGTGCTAGAGATTAAACCATCATGTTGAGCTATATCCCCAAAACCTTTTCTGTGTTTTATTTGAGACAGGGTCTCCTAACTTGCTAAGTTGTCCAGGCTGAGCTCAAACTGGTGATCCTCCTGCCTCAGCCTCCCAGAATGCTGAGATTACAGACCTGCATCATTAGGCTCAGCTTCCTTCTACCTGTTTTGGGATTCAATCAAAGCCCACTAATTACCCAAGCCTGGAGGGGAGTTTGTGTGGAAGCAAAGGTTGTCTCTTGCCCCTTCCGAGGCCTGTCGCGAGGTCCTGGAAGAGGGAGGGGTATCTTCAGTGGGTCACACCTGAACTGGCCCCTCAGCTGGGTCCCAGAAGTCAGGAGAGCTGGCTCCCCTCTACTGGTGGCTATCAACCAGCACTTGGCCTTTGTAGGTGAGATGCCAGTTACAGAGTGTTGCCCACAGGACGTCCTCACTTCTGACAATAACTGCCAGTTTGAGGATCCCCAGGTACAAAGCAGCTCAGGCAAGAGGCACCCACATACCTTCCTGGGCTCAGTCACACAGACCTGGCCAGGTGCCCAGGTGTCTGACTACATCTCCAGCCCTTCTGAGATGGTCTCTCACAATCCCTTCTCTCTCGGGCTCCAGATACTTCTGCCCTGCCTCAGAGCACATGAGTTCCTGCAGGTGTGCCAGCCTTTTCACCTATATCCCAGCCTTTCCCCTTCCCAGCAATGATAACTGCCACTGATTGTGGCCACCACGGGCAACAGTCTCTTTAGAGCAGCAGGGTTTGTCTACACAGGATCGACATCCATTGTTTCTCACCTCTAACTGCAGCAACAACTTTATTTGATTTGATGTATATGAAGAAATAAAACTCAGAAGTCAATTGACTTAAACATAGAACAAATGCAGCTTGGTTATAATGGTGTATGCTAAATTTTAATGGCATTTAGAAAGCGTTTTGTGGGGTAGAAAATAGAAGCAAACCCATCAAACCTCAACTCTGCTCTATGTTTTATAGTGCAGAACATTTTTCTGCTACAATCCAAAGACTTTAAAATGTAATAAGGTACATTTGAACCCAAGGGGTTTAAAATATACCTAAGAAACAGGCACATCCAGAAATTGAGTACAATAATCCATTCCAGTCCAGGTCGGATTGGAGGGAAAACACACATTACTAGGAAGGCTTTTAACATTTCATGTCCCACAGACCGTTATTTATCGATGTGTGTTATTCTTCAAAGATTAACATATTGCGAAGTGAGAAAGAAAACTGTGGCTGGGAGGGGTTTAATACTCAACTTTCTTGGGATTTTGGTATTTATTAATGTATTTACTCATGTATATTTAAAGTCAGATGCCACATAAATTAAGGTATCAATTGAGAAATAATGCAAATTTCCCCATTCTTAGGTTTTGTTAGAAATTTATCTTGACTCTCATGTGCATCTGAGTCCAGGGCATTCCTCCTCCTCAGCACAGTTTCCCAGAGCTCCCTAGCTCCATTCTCAGCCCCAGGGCACGGCATTGGGTGACACTGTCACCTGACTCTCATGTACCTTGTTCATTCCCACCAAATCCACTCAGTTGTTTCCATAGCTGAAACCAGCCTGAGAATTCTCTGGAACTTGCCAGAATTTTCTGTTGGCAGCAAAGCCCTGACCTACAGAAACCTGCTTCTGTCTCTGACATTCATTTGAAATGTGATCTGCTTTGGCAATCTTCAAATTGGAGGACTGAAAGAACCCCAGAGGTCCTCAATAGAGTTCAGTAGTCCTCCAGGGAGTGGGATGACTTTGTCCCTCCTCCTGGAGACATTTTGAGTTGTCATGGCTGGGTGGGAAGGTGGCGCTCCCAGCTTGGAGGGAGGTTTTGTGCCATCCTCAGATGGCCTGGCCCTCTGGGAAGGCTGACGCTCAGCCTCACCTCTCTTCTCTGTCACATGCCTCTGGCTGGCTTCTTCCACAGAGCTTCTGCCCCATTTATGCAGTTTGGGCCCAGAGCATCCAGGAATGAGTGGCCGGCTCCTGCTTCAAATGCCTCCACCCAAACCTCCACTTGTCCGTGGGTCCATCCTTGCCAGTGCTGGTGGCTCCTGTCATCTTCAGGAGCTGTGGTCCCCACCTAGTCCTGTGGACAATGTCACAGGCTCCTTCACTAAGGACACAGACCAGGCCTGTGTCATTCAACAGACCCAGGAGGACCAAAAATGTTGCAGATTTGTACTGTGTGTAGATGTCATTGGTTTAGTCAAGCTAGCATTGAATTTCTTTTTCAAAAGCTATAAACAATACCTGAAAGTCTGTAGCCTGGTCCTGCAGCAGCAGTCAGACATCTCTCATGCCTTGTCTGTGCAGGATCTGCAGAAGTTGTTGTAAGGAATATGCACGTTTCCTGACTTAGCTGGATGTACCAATACTGCTCTGTGCAATTCAGTGAGTCCCTGGTCCTCAGTGTTAACAACCATAAGAGCTTCCAGTGATGGGCGCCTCACACTTCAGGAAGAGCTCATTCACTGCCCAGCAGGCGTGCTCGAGTTACTCACGGTTTAAGAATGAGGTTCAGAGATTAGACTTGTGGCTTAAGGCTACACAGCATCCAGCTGGATCCCAAGAAGCCACCTCTCAGCCACTGCCCTGCATAGCCTCTTGCTTTAGTGGCTAAACCTTGTGTTGGCAGCCATGTCCCACCACGTGGCCTTGGGCTGACCTGGTGGTGTAGCCAGCCTGGTGCTGCAGATGGGAGGCCTCAGGCCCTTGCCGGGTCCCCCCAGACCCACACACAGCCAGCCAGAGGCTCAGGGACAGGAGGAAGAAGTAAAATGATCACCACAGGCACTACGAGCATTTGAGACAGGGCACATCTTTGTCCTGTGTGGTGAAGATCGCCCCTGGAGTCCTTCCCCTGTCTACATTCTCCACCTGTTACTACCAAGAATGTCTCTATACCCTGCCAAAAAAAATGTCCCCAGAAGGGTGTGAAGGGCGGGGTGGGGTAGGAAGTTTTGCTTAAGTGCAGGACTTGTGCAGAATCTGGGTGGATTTCTGTTCTCCTCACCTCCCTAGAACCCTAAGGAGACTGCAGGTAAATGAGGTGAGGCCCAGGCTGCCCACTGCCCCACAGGCCAGTGGGAATGTGCATGCTCCACTCCACCTTCCGCCCCTCCTCTGGTGTCCCCAGGGGACCTAGGGCATGGCACCCAGGCCCAGTGAGAGAAAGAAGAGAGAAGCCGGGAGACTGCCCGGAACCCCAAACAACTATCGCTTCCTTCCAGACAACTTTGCTTTTTTGCCTTGTGGGGAAACTTATAAATTATTTGGAGAGCAATATTAGTCTTTTTGCTTCTGAAAAGGGTTCTGCATCTTTAATAGAGCCTGGTTTTGAAACATAACTCACAGAGTTGTACAAATACCCCATCAATAGTGCAGTGGCTCATTTCATTGTTCTGAGCGCATGGAATCTTCATTATTTGCACTGTTGATAAAAGGCAGTGTTTTCCGCAGATCTGCACTACTCCATTTAGCTGGGAACAATGATTTATTCCTCCCTCACTATTGGACATCCTCAATTTCCTTGGGTAATAAAGAATGCCCCACGGATGGGATGCGCTGGGCCGACAGGCTGCTGTGAGCTCAGAAAAGTCCAGAGGAGCAGGAGGGCCCTGACCTGTGGCCCCGCCGAGGACAAAGCTGCACAGTCCGCCTCTGGCCGGCTGGCAGCAGCAGCCTCCAGTGCAAGCCTGGAATTAGCACATGTCATTGACAGATTGCCCAGGAAGCAGCCCGGCCCCTGATGGAAAACCGCCCATCTCAGCACAGACAGCAGCGCACACCTTGTCCAAACCCTTCTTCTATGCAGAGATGAGATTCTAATAGAAGCTTTATTCAATCCCAAACTCAGGGATGGCCAGAGTAGGAGCGCCTGCGCGCGTCTGCGGGAGTGTTGTTTTCTCCATATTAGAGATTCACGGACTGCTGAGAAAGGGGAAATAAGAGTAATAGCCTCCAACTGGAAAGGCAAGAACTTTCACATTCCACACAAAAGGGAATTGTTGCAATCACAGGGCAAACAGGCTTAGCGGAGGCTGCAGGTATGAACAGAAGGAGGGGGCTGCAGACAATGGCAGCAAACTCAGAATAGCAGCCTCCCCCAGGAAGCAGCAGCTTGGCCCCCTCAGCCTTGCTTGGCTGGATGGGAAGGAGGTTTGGGAAGCTGGGCCTTCCCTGGAACAGGGTAACAGCTTCTGGGACTCTACACCCAGGGGTGGAAATGCAGCTGAAGTGACCTGAAGAAGGACCAGAACTGGGGCAGGTGTGGAAGCCTGAGTAGTTAGCAGCCACCAGCCGGCCAGGCAGACCTGAGATGGCTACTGTTGCCTTGCTGTCCTGCCCTCCAGTGGCCTGAGGGCAGGGAGAGGCCTCTGGCCTAGAGCTGTATATTCCTGGATGGCACAGAAGCCTGGGGCACTTTTGTTAAGGGTGCTGAGAGAGCTGAGGTGACCTTCTAGTAGGAAGGGCACCTTGTGCCATTTTTGAGGGAGAACTTCTTCAAGCTAATCCCCACCACAAAACTTTCTATGCCACATCCATCAACCACACCTGGTGACACTAGGGAAGCCCTTGAATTACCTCAACAGACTGACACAAAATCTTATCTCAAAGTGTAATTGTTTCTATGGTAACCTGGCTTTATGAGCCCCCAGTTACCAGAGGAGATCTGGGGTGGATGCACATATGTGTATTGGCAAAGAAGGGACAGATGCCAGGGGCAGGACTGGCACCAGTGGGCAAAGGTGCCAAGCTGTCATAGCCTTCTTCCCAGCCTGAGCCACAGGAACCTGTTTTCCCTCTTGCTGGCCCAGCTGCTCAGATGGGGGACCCATGTCCAAGTGTGACACAGGCTGAAGGGTGGCATGAAACACCAGTCTCCACCCCAAGCAAGAGATGTGAGACTCTGGTTGGCTTGTAAGTTTTGAGAATCAGATGTTTTCTCCCATCCTGGCCTTTCCCTCAATCAATGTAGATGGAAAGCTGTATGGAGTCGGCTTCCTGTAAGCCACCCTTTGTTGGCAGGCAGGGGAGAGGGGTGGGTAGGTCGGTCGGTCGGGGCCAGAAGCAGAATGAAGCAGACTGAGGGCGGGGCCTGTGCCTGCAGCCCCACACGGCCTTTCCTACAGGTTCTCCAGCTGCCCAATCCCTGGCCTGCCCGGACCATCAGCCACCATTGCTCAGTCCTCAGCTTTTAAAATGCTGATGGCGAGGCCAAATAAATATTTCAAGGTCACCTACAGGCTCCCTTGGGCCTTATTTATTTACAGCATTCGGCCACCTCAGTCTAGAAATGCTTCAAACTGCAGAAGTATGAATAGTTAGACAGCAGCTCTTTATTTATTTATTTGATTATGAATGTATTTATTTCCGCTGGCTGCATCAACCAGATGGCTCTGTGTATAATGGGCAGCCGTGCGGCCTGCTCTGGCCAGTCCTGGGGCTGCCTGGTGTGGTGTCTGGCTGTGGGCTTGGAGAGCGTCTGTGCAGGGGACTCGCATTGCACCTGATCATCAGGGAGGAGGCAGATGCCTATAGCTCTGTGGGGGCTGGGGAGAATCTTACTGCGTGAGTGAGGGTGAGTGTGCTGCCACTCAGGGGACCCTGGCCCCGTACCCTGGAAGATTTATTAAGACAGGACACAGACAGTGCCTAACAGAGTCCAGCCCTGTGCCTGCCCTTTCCACGGCTTGCCTGGCAGTTCTGCTCCATCTGGCCGCAGTCTCGCTGAGGTTTCTCTACACGGCACCAGGCTGGTATATGTGGAGGGGGCTTTCTCAGCTTGCCTGGTCAGCGGCCTGGTCATTCCGTGCCAGTAAAATCACAAGCAGCTGCGTTCCCCGGCTCTCCCTCCTCGTCTCTGAGGACTCTGCCCTCAAGCGGAGAGTGTTACTGGGTCCTTTCTGTGATACAGGCCAGAAAAGAGAATGAGTCATGGTCAGACACATGACCTGGGGGGATGGGGCCAGGGCCTGACCCGGTTGGTGTGACCCCAAATGTCCCCCTCCATCCTCACAGATGCAGGGCCTTCCCCAGCTGTCTCTTCCTTCTCTAGCATCCCGAGCTCCCCAGTCAATGTGTTCTCAGCCTGGGTCACAGGCTGGAGTCTGTCTGGAAGGCCAGGCCCTGACTCCATATCCTTTCTGCCAAGAGGATGGACTCAAACCAGCCCCGTTGCTGGCTGGGTTCCTAGGAGTGTGAACTGCTGGGCCCATCAAGCTGACCACTGCCAGGGGTCGCTTCACTCTGGAAATATGCCCAAAGGATTCAGTGAGTGTGAGATACGGGGAGCACGGCTGTGAACAGGGTCCTCCTGATGAGGGACAGGAAGCGATAAATGCAAGGTGATGTGTGTGTGTGGCAGGGAGGAGTGTCACCTGGAAGGGACTCCTGGTATGGCTTGATCAAAGCGCTAGTCCCACCTGTGACCTGTCTGTCCCTCCCTCTCCAGCGCTGCTCCTCCCATCCTCAGAGATAGTGGACTGGTTGAGGGCATCTCGGATCTCTTGACATACACAACTCTCCCAAGAAAGAGACAGAATCCAGCCTGCCATCTGCTTTTATCAATAAAGTTTTACTAGCACATGTCACTTTGTGTGGGGGATGCTTTTACAAGACAAAAGAATGGAACAGAGAAGGTGTGGCAGAGGCTATCAGACCTGTGCAGCTACAAGGACAGAGAGAAAGGCCGCAGAAAATGGGTGCCCATGCCCACACTCGCGAGACAGCAGAGGAAACTCTCCCAGCTTTTCCAAGAGAGCACAACAGGCTGGGAGGGCAGGAAAACTGGTGGTCAGAGAGGACAGAATCCATAAATCACCAGAATAGCCCAAGGGAGGGAGCAAGGCACCTGTCGGTTGGCTGAAGACCACACCCAGCAAAGCGTGACTTGGCCGGTGCAGCGGGCTGGCACTCCCTCCCAGAAGGGGCAAAGGGCTCATCCGAGCCACAGCAGGTTGCTGGGTGAGGGGCAGGAGTCCGCATGTGGCTGTGGGGCTGGGCTGGTTCCTACGCCCAGGATGGGTGGGAGCCTGTGGGTCAGGTGGGCCTGATGGGGGCACAGCGATGAGGGTGAACAAAGCACACTGAACCACACATTTAAATGGTGAACTTCATGCTACGTGATTTTACCTCCATCCAAAAAATTAAAAATCAGAGCCAGAGTCAGTGTTAAACTTGAGGACGCGGGGAGGCCTGCGGGCTCAGCACACATTCAAAGGCTTTGCCCAGGGCCAAGGCTGGCTTCCAGGGAAACCTCAACGCTTGACCCAGCCCAGTTGCCTCCAGGCTCCACCCCTTGGTGCCCAGGCCCTCCTGGACTCTGACTCGGGGGTCTTGTGGCACCGCATGCGTCGAGTGGCTCTTGCAGCCACCTCCTCACCTGGCTTTCTGGAGCACCCAGCGGTGAAATGCCACTGTGCATGACGGGGTCTATAAATTTGCCTGCAGGCTTGGCATTTATGTTTGCCACCTTCGTGAAAATATTATTTCCCATTGCTACCTGGTTTTTATAATGTCAATATACTCAGATCTACCTCTCAGTATTACATTTTATACACAATGCCGCTTTCTTTATACCCTAGAGCGCATGTGTTTTTCTAACTTGGCTTTCAAAAATGGTTGGTTTTCAAAGAGATATCGCAGGAGATTTGCTTTTGGCAGCAAAGTACTTTTTTTTTTTATCGTGGTGTGGAGTGAAATGTGTGATGGAATCCTTAATTGAAATTCACCTTTAACATTCAAGTTATATTTTTATTACAATTTGAAATCCATTGTGAAGGATCATTATCTGCAGAGATTCATTTCCTTTGGGAAGTTTCTTCTTTGGTGATGTAGTTTAAATTCAGGGAGCCAGGAAAAAACACCAGGGTCTCCTATTTCCAGCTGCCGGCAGAAAAGGCTTCTGGTGCCAGTGCCTGGGAAACTGAAACAAAGCGCTTTGTCTCTTTGGCTGTCCCCTCCGGCTTTGTCCTGTGTCCTGCAGCCTTGTGGGCCACAGAATGCCTGGTACACAAGAGCCAGTTCAAGCAGCGGCTGCCTGGATGCCAAGCAGAATTAGGAGGAGTTCAACTCACCCTCTCGCTTCCTGACTCTGGATTCGATGTCTGCCTCAGGCCTCTTCATAGCTTCCCTGGCTTCTTCCTCCTAGAAATGCTTCCCTCTGTTTTCATTTTTCAAACTGTACCCCATTGGTGAGCTGAGAAAGGCCTCTCTGCACACACCAGGCCGGTGCCATGTAGAGAAACTTCAGCGAGGCTGCGGCCAGGCGGAACGGGCCCGCCGGGTGAGCCGTGGAAAGGGCAGTTTTTAGTCAGCAGCCGTCACTACGGCAAATACAATGGCAATTTAATTAATTGCCCAGTGCCAGTGCTGGAGATGTTGTCTGCGGGAACGTCTCCAGAATTTGAAGAAATTATTACAAATTGTGAATTCTGGATTCTGACAATGAGAACCCAATCTAGACATCATATACTTTGACACACCTATGATTTGTATGCAAATCTGACTTCCGGAAGAGTTTCACTGGAGCCAGGGGGTGAGATTTCCCACTGGTTAAGACAGTGACTGTCCTGTGTGGCATATCCTTTGCTCAGTTTAATCAGTGTTTTCATGCCTGGCCGCCCTTCTGTTCTTCCTCAATGCATGGCACCTGCAGAAGACTTATGCCGAATACAGTTTGGTAAAAAATAGTGGCTCTTAGGCTTTAGGAAAGGCACTCTCCCAGGCCGGCCTAGTTGTTCCAACCATTCCCGGTTGCTAAACTTAGCTGTGAGGATTACATGTGGTTCCAATGAGAGAGCGGCTAGATAGCAGGTACTGAGTATTCTCAGGGCAGGACACTGGGTCGAAGGCTTTAACATGATGTCCAAGATCTTGGTGGACAGAAAAGATAAACAGTCAGGATATATGCACTGGACCCTGGGAGACTATGCCTATGCAGGTTTGTTGTCAATGGCTACTCAATAAAATAGGTGGATTTCTCTGCCTTAGAGAAACTGGAAAATCCAGAGTCAACATGGTAGCCAGTGGATCATCAGAATCCACGCCTCCTAGAGTGTAGCCACACTGTCTTCAAACCTGTCTTCTACCTCACAGCACAGACGGTTGCTTGATTTCAAGCCATAATACCTACATTCCAGCCAGCAGGAAGTGGGAGATGAGGATGAGGAGGATCATAAAGAGCTATTAGATCCTCCGCTGAGTGCCAGCCCACACCCTCAAGGCTGTGTGTGCAGGGAGGAAAGAAGAATCTGCCTCCACTTTTTTGTGCAGTAGAGGAGAGAAGCCCAGAGGTGATCACAGGGTGTGTGAGAGCCCCAGGCAGCTGTGAGGGCTGGGGCTGGGAGAGGAGACCCCAGGAAGCTGAGGCTTCCCTGTCCTCAAACCTCCTTGGAAGTTTGTGTGCTGCAGCACGCGCCTGCCAGCCTCAGCACTATGTGTGACAATTGGACCTCGCAAAACCTTCTGAGAGTCCATGGTCCCTTCGTTGGCCCACACATACATTAAATGCCTCCTGTTTTCCTCGGCTTCATTCAAAGTTAAAAGGAGTTTGTGCCCATCAAGGCAGCAAGGGCACACATTCAATAAATCAGGAAATCCTTGGCATTTTGTCACTCTTAATTTGGGCTAATTTAATTAGGACGGAGAGAGTGGATGCCAGGTGTGCTAAATCACAGACCATAAAATCCCTCAGATCCCAGCACGTGCCTGTGTGCGCCGCCTGGCTGCTGACCGGGGAGGGGGCGGGGTGCGGGTCTGCGGCTTTGGGAACCCTGAGTCACCGAGGGGCGGAGGACCCCAGACACAGGGCTTGGCTCTCTGGGGACCTTCTCTTGGGCTCCGGCCTTCCCTGCCAGTCTGTGTCACTGAGCTGAGATGGCTTGGCCAGGTCTGGGCAAGGGTGGGACAGCACTAGGCTTCCTTTTCCTGCTGGGGCTCCCGGGGTGACATGTCTCGGTGGGAGATGGCATCGGGACCACCCACCTTCAGCAGGAGCAAGCAGCCTCCTCCCTTGTGTCTCTTTGCTATTATCAGGACTCTTGATTTTTCACTAGACAGCAGCAAGCAATATTTCCAGAACAAATAAAGCTGCGTAGACATTTGCCTTGGGCACTTTTCGTTTCAGCTTGAATATGTTTATCCCAGCCTTACTGTTTGAGTAACATCACTACAGGGATAGTTGGGCTTTTAAATTTCCTGCTCACAGGCCAGGACTTGCTGGGAGGGATGCCACACAGCTGAGGAAGGACCAGAGAAACCACCCCACAGTCCTGAGAGCCGGCCAAGGAACAGGGGCTGCTCTGAAAGGGAAGGAGACATCAGCGAGACCACCAGGGCCAAGAGCAGGGCAGCATGAAGCCCTGGCACCGCTGGGGAAGGGGTCTTCTGCCTTCTCCCTTCTCCCTTCTCCCCCAGAAGCTCAGCTCCGGCTCCACCCTGGCATCAACCCTCCAACAGCTGGATCCTCTGCTGCCCAGGTGCTGAGGCTGCTGTCAGGCCGAGAGGGCTGTGAGCAGGGAGGCCTCCTGCTGTCAGAGTGGGTTTTGTGAGCAAATCGTTCTGAGTTGTGCCAAAGGGTTGATGTCACCTGTGTGACATCCTGACAGTGCTCTGTACACCATGGCCAGCCCGTCACCCATCTAACCTGCACCGCCATAGTCTCGCAGACCCTGTCAGGGGGGAGACTGTCTTCCAGGTGCTGAGGATGTGGGGATGGCAGAGGGTCTGGGCTCTGAGGGCTGCCTTACCTGTCCCGCCATCTCCCCTGCCTCCTTGGCAAAGAGGAACCGGTGAATTAGGAAGAAGACAGGAACCAGCATGAAACATGCTTCCCACTCACTTTGCTCCTTCTGCCCCAACTCCAGCCCGGCACGGGCCCTGCGCCTGCCTGGAGAAGTCCCCACACCAAGGCCAGCACCTTCGTCCCCTATGCCACATCTTTCTGTGGCAGTGCCACTCACTCCTGCCCAGAGGCTCTGACAGAACCAAACTTTTGGTCCATTGCCCTCTCCCCACAGCTTCCCCTGGAGGTCAGAGTCCCAAGATCTTTCCCTCAGCCTCCTCCTCCTCATTCGTGTGACTTTGGCTCACACAGCAGTCACTGCGGGCTCAGACCTGAGTCAACGCCTCCCCTCCCTGAGACCCACCTCCACCCCCTGCACCCCAGTGCCTCTTCTGTCTCCATCATGGCCAGGCTGTGATCCTTAGGGCTGCCCCAGCAAGAGACCTCCTGTCATCCTAACTTCCTATTGCCCTCCGTGTCCCAATCTCAAGCCACAACCAGGAACTTCCAATTCCCTGCTCCTGTCTGTTCTCCATCTCTGCCCCGGCCAGGCCGTGGCCCCAGCCTGGGGCCCCAGTCTTGTAGGCTTCCATCTACCCAGGCTTCTCTGCTCTTCTTCAGGCTGGCGGAGCTGAGCTTCGAGGGACGTACAGGGAGAAAAGCTGCCAAATAGATTTCTAGCTGTGCGCAGTGTAAGAGCGATGTCGGGGGCTCAGACACAGATAGGTGGGAGGTGATGGCGGAAAAGCGTTTTGCCGAGTATTGAAATGAAAAATACTCTGATCCTGGCAGAATCTGGTCAGGAAGAATTTCCAGTGAGATCGGACTTCTTGCCATATGGTCTGTGACACAACTGGTCTTCACCCTGATGGCTCTCCTCTTTTCCTCACTGAGCGTTTCTATAGATTCTGCCCTAAAAGTTCTAGAGCTTCCTAAGCCGCAGCCATCTTCCTTCCCCTGCAGCCCAGCCCCACCTGGGAGGGGACACAGGCTGGCTGACCTTGGAGTGCCCACTCCCCGAGTGGCCTTACCGTGATATCACACCAGCATTTTATAACCTGGAAAATGGGGACAACAGTCCCCTTTGCATTGAGAATTCAGTGAAATGTTGCCAGAAGTGTGGAGCTGCTGATGTCTGTGTCCTCTGCTAACATAGGATGAGTGTGGCCACTGCTACTATGCCCTGCTCTTCAGTGCCTGTTCCCTGGGTGTGGCTGGCACTGCTGTACTGTGGGTGGGTGCTGCTGCCTGGGTGCATGGCAGGAAGAGGTGACATCCCTGAGCACCCAGAAGCAGGAACTCAGAGAGATTGGTGAGGAGCCACCCATCAAAGCACCCTCAGGCCCTGATGAGTGTCTGGCCGAAGGCTAGGCGGGGGGTGGGGGTGGGTAAGGGGATGGGGGGGCTGCAGCCTGTGACTCGCCTGCTCCAGGACTACTGCCTGACTGGTGGTGCCTGTAATAGCTGCTCTTGCCTCATGGTAGCCAGTTGGAGGGGGGCCTGTCTGGCCGTCCCAGTGGTGCCCCACTCTCTGCCGGAGAGTCCAAGCCTGGGCTCAAAGGCCGCAGACCTCTGAACCTGCAGGCCAGGGCGGGTGAGCCTTTTGCCCATGTCGCCATTCCAGAGGGTTGATCTCCCTGCCAGTCTGAGCTAGATGGGGGCAGAGATCATGCTTCCCAGCAACACTCCCTCCCACACCCACACTGTCCACACGGAACAGCGGCTCCCTGGTGTGTGGGGGACTAGCCTGGCTGTCACCCCAACTCTCAGAGTGGCCTAGAGCAGACAGAGCAAGTCCATGCTGCTAGGAAGTAGCCTTTGATGCTACTTAGCCCCCTCTTTTGCAGCCTGGGATTCTAGGTGCCATCTTGTCCTGTCGTTGGCTCTGCTGGGGACATTCTGCAGGCTCCATAACCGCTTCCTAGTTAAAGGACATCTGGGCTGTTCCCTGTTTGGAACTACTGTGAGAAAAGAGCCGTCCATATTTGCACCCATGGTTTGATGCCATCACAGGTTCTTAACTCCTGGGTAATCTCTTCAAGTGCAATTGCTGGGGCATGTGGTGATTATGTTGAATTTTATAAGAAGTGAACAAACTGTGTTGCAAAATCTGTCCCTTTTCATGTGCCTACCAGCAATGTATGATTGTTCTAGTTGCCCTGGAATTTTATTTCTAAGAGTCATTTTTAAAGGTATTTCCATAGGCAGGAGTAGTACTTCACTGAGACTTTAATTTGTATTTCTCTAATGAAATATGGTATTTTTTCAGGTGCTTGCTTACATACCATCTACATACCTACTTGAGGGAAAGCTGTCCAGGATTTATGGCCTATTCTTTTTTTTTTTCTTTTTTTTACCTGCTACTGGGGATTGAACTCAGGCCCTTGTGCTTCCAATGTAGGTGTGGTCCTACTTGAATTAAATCCCTGGCTAAAGAACTCTTTCTGTGTTCTAGATACAATCTTTCAGATGCAAGCCTATAGTATATCATCCCATTCTCATTTTATTTATTTATCTATCTATCTATCTATTTATTTATTTATTTATTGAGACAGGGTCTTGCTTTGTAGTTCAGGCTGGCCCCAAGCTCAGCCTCAAACTCACATCACAATAATCCTCCTGCCTCTGCCTCCCGAGTGCTGGGATTATAGGTGTGAGCCACCACGCCTGGCACTGTGGTATGTGGTACTGATTGCTGCTGGGTTTGAGTCTCCACACCCAGTATGGTATGTGGTTGCCAGGGAATTGAACCTAGGCCCTTGCGCTTGCAAGACAAGCACCGGAACCACTGAGCTAAATCCCTGGCCCAATCATTTTATTTTCTTAAAAATGTTTTTGAACAAATAGATGTTCTGCATTTGAATCAAGTCAAATTTATCAAGTTGTTCTTTTAATGTTTTTAATGTCCTATGTCTTTGAGCAATCTTTGCTTAACTTAAGATCACAACAATTTTCTAGACTTCTTTGTCTAGTTTTAAATTTTACATCGTACATGGCTAATTTTGCATTAACATTTGCATATGGTGTGAGGTATGATTGAGGGCTTTTTAAATACACAAATACTTTTTCAGCACCATTCATTATAAGGTCTCTTCTTTCTCCATGGAGTTGCTTCCTAGCTTTGTTGAGACGCGGCTAACTACGTAAGTGTGATTCTCTTTCAGGGCCATATCTTATTGACATCTGTCCCTTTGCCTGTTTGATTGTCATAGCTTTACAGTAATTTTTGAAATCAGGTACTGTGCATCCATCAACTTCATTCTTTTTCAAATGTCTGACAACTCCTACCTCCTTTGCTTTTCCATCTACATCTCAGACTTAGTTTACTGACTTCTACAAAACCTCCCTCCCAGGGTCTTGAGGGGAGCTGCATCGGGTCCACAGATCAGTCTGGGGAGACTTCCCCCACTGCTGTTGCATGTTTCAGTTCGTCAACACAGTCTTCATCTCTCTGCTCACAGAGGTCTTTGGTTTCTTTTGTCAGTGGTTGGAAATTTTCACATACAGATCTTGCACAGACTTTGTTAGATTTATTCTGAACTTTCTGTATTTTTGTGGTTAAAGGAAATGATTCTGTTGGCTTTTTCATTTCCAATTGTACATTGCTGTTATATAAAATGTGATTGATTTTTGCAGTTTTTGTACACTGACCTGAGCGCTTTCAGCTCCAGCTCCTTCCTGTCCCCCCTCCAGGCTGTGTCCTTGGCCCCAGCAGTGAGGTCCGAGAACTGGGTCACTGGGCTATGAGTCACCTCTCAGGAGTGAGTCACCAGCCTCATGCTGTAGTTTTCCTCTCCCTGGAACGAGGACCCAGCCACCTGCTCCTGCACAGCTCCCGGGACGCTGAGGCCAGTGACTAACTCGGCAAGGGCCACAGTGTTCCAGCTGGAGCACCTGACTCGACATGGCTTTTTCCCTAAAGCTAGTGCTATTTTCACTCACATGGGTGGGTGGATGGATGAGTCGGAAGGATAAAGCCTTGCAGCAGACCCAGGGTTTCCCTCTCCTTTCTCGCCTACCCACCGGGAGACTAGCTTCTGCCTTCCCTCCTGGCACCACATCTGGTACTAGCAGTCCTGAGGTTCCTTAGGCCAGGCCGGGCAGTACCCCCTCACTAACAGGGGGTGAGACGTTGTCCCCTTCACCCCACTCCCTATGGGCATCAGGAAGGCTCTGCTTCATCCTGTGCCCTGTCTCAGGGCCCATTTGCACCCTCTGCAGGGGCTCCCCTTCCTCTACTGACTGACACTGAATACATCACAGGATTTGAGCAGGGGCAGAGGGGAAGCGGGGCTTCAGCAGAAGCTGGTGGAGGGTTGGGGCTGCACCAAACAGGCTTTTCAAACCCGAGATGTGACGCGAGCCCTGGGGTGGTCTCTTTCTACATCCTCCCCAAACCCTGCCAGGAAGCAATGTTCTCAAAGCCTTTTCTAGAACTGTATCACTCATGATTCCTTATTCTTTTATTCGTGGCTTAGCCCCTGGCACTGATTGAGCACACAGAAAGTAAATGGTGAATGAATGAATGAACAACTGTGCATGATGTGCCAGGAGCAAGGCTGGGTGTGGGAATGCAAAAATGGATGAAAAACAATGTTAAACCCAAGAAGCTCACAGTTTGAGGCAGACACTGAGATAAAGACTGCTTCACGGCTAAATCTGGGAAGGGAGAGGGCCGGGGATTTAGCTCAGTGGTTCCGGTGCCTGTCTTGCAAGTGCAGGGACCCGGGTTTGATCTCCAGTAACCACATACCTATACTGGGTGTGGAGACTCACTCCCAGGAGCAACCAGTACCACATACCACAGTGCCGGGCGTGGTGGCTCACGCCTGTAATCCCAGCACTCTGGAGGCAGAGGCAGGAGGATTGCTGTGATGAGTTTGAGGCTGAGCTCAGGGCCAGCCTGAACTACAAAGCGAGACCCTGTCTCAAAAAAAACCTAAAAAAAAAAAAGAAAAATCTAGGAAGGGAGATTTCTCCAGGAGTAAGTTGTGAGGACCTCAGAGAGGGAAGGGTAAGGGAGGGGTTCCGGAGGAGGGGCCAGAGCCAAGCAGGAGCCATTTAGGAGTTGGGGGGAGGGCAGAGAGAAGAAGGGGGCATGGTCATGTATGCCTGTGATCCCAGTAGTCTGGGAGGCTGAGACAGAAGAGTCACAAGTTCAAGGCCAGCCTGGAAAACTTAGTAACATAAATCAGACCTTATCTCAAAATAAAAAATTTATAGGGGGCTTAGGAGAAGGCCCTGAAGTTGATTTCCAGTACCACAAAGAAGAGGAGGGAGAAAAAGAAGGAGGGAGGAAGGAGGAGGAAGAGAGAAAGAAGCACACAAGGTCAGGTTGAGCCTGTGCTTTGGCGAGTGCTGCTGTAGGGAGACCCAGGAGCCCACCCATAGTGTGACCTCTGTGACCAAGGACACAGCTGCAAATGGACAGCTTTTGACCCCCTGTCTCCATAGGAAGAGGTAAGCAGTGGTGAGCCCTGAGCCCTGCCCCCACATTCTCACCTTCTCCTCCCCATGATCCTTCCAGAGCCAAGGGACAGGGAGCAAGATCCAACCCCCTAAGAGCTGTTCTGGAGGAGAAGATGCTGTTTTACAAGTCAGCTTTTGTGGACTTGGTGCCAGGCCAGGCAGCTGACACCTATAGTCTCATCCAGTGCTCAGAAACACACATCCATGTATAGGAAAGGGGTCCTCCCCCAAGGATGGTCACATCTCACACATGGAGGTGACTGTGGGCTTATGACTTCAAAGCTGTCTTCCCACAGTTACCTGGCCAGCCTTGTGTTAGCAAAGGAGAAAGGGGCTCTGAGCTGAGGCAGCTGTCTGATGTCAATGGCTGCCAAAGACAGGAGTCACTGGGACACCGCCCCAAGACCCTCTGGTTTCCTTGCCACGTGGCAGTAGCCTTACCACGGTGGTTCTCAGGGTGGCTCCCAGCAGGGCATCAGGTTCCTGGCACCGAGGGTGACGGGGTACATGGCCAGCCATGCACCTGCTCTGTGTCTCCAGCAGTGTCCACATCAGAGCAGTGGGACAAGCCCCCAAAAGTCTTTTTGATTTTTGATATAATTTTTAAAAATAAGTGATTATGCTCTTTCGTGGCTCTTATAATAAGCTACCAAAACTTCAGTGATATAAACTGCCCATCTTGCAATTCTGGAGATCAGAAATCTGACATGAGCTTCCCTGGGCTCAGGGCCTCGGGGCCAGTTCCTTCAGGAGCCTCCTGGGAAGAACCCCCATCCTTCACTCTTCCAGCTTCTCCAGGCCACCTGCTTCCTTGGCTCTGGCCCTAACTCTGTCTTCACAATGGCAGCTTTGCTCTCTGGCCGTCCTTCCGTGGCCTGTGCCCCCCCAGGCACGCCTGGCAAGCATCTCCCCTGGTAAGGATGTGCTGCTCATCTGGAGCCATCGGGTGAGTCAGAAAAACATCCCATCTCAAGATCCTCAACTGATCACATCTGCAAAGTCGCGTTTGGGGTGAAAGTACCACGTTCCTGGATCCCTGAGATGAGAGTCGGCATATTTGGATGACCAGTATTCTCCAAGGACATTAGCAGAGTCACAAGATTCAAAAAGCCAAATAACATCCTAGTAAAGAGCCACACATTGAGTCCTTGCCTTTACCTGTAATATTCTACTTTCTCTGTCATATTCTTCTTTTACTGTATAAATGCAAGGATATATTCTGCTTTCCCCTGTCTAGCACTTCTTCTTTACTTGTTCAGAATTAGGAAGCTGTCTTTTGTCATTTAATGACATGTCCCAGAACATGTTTCCCTGAGTTGTAGAGAACTCCTTTGGTATCTTTTCCGCTTTCATTCTTTCTAATGATGGGCTATCATTTACTGTTGCCTCTGATATTTTCCTATGACAAATATCCCAGTGGAGAATAATTCGGTGCATACGTCATTTTGTTCTCACTCAAATATATCTGTAAAATAAATTCCAGAAGTGAGCCTTCAGGTTGGGGAGTGAATGCACTTGTAAGTTTCTGCTCATCATTTGTAACTTATCTTGTTAGCTCTTTATCCTCATGTGTTACTGTCCTCTTCCTCTGCCTTGAGCTGAGAAGGTAGCTCGCAGTCCCTCCCTGATGCGCTCCTATCTCACAGTGCCCTGTGTTTCTGCTCTCTGAGAGCTGCTGCTGTGTGGTGGTTGGTTTGCTAAGTCTGGTCCCTCACAGTTGTATCTTCTGTGGGACCTGAGCCATCTCACCCTGTGGAGTATCTTTCCTGCCTCGTTTTTGCTTTTAGACCTGATTCTGCTTCTTCACAGTTTTGATCTCTATTTTAATCGCACTGCTCCTCCCACCCACCTGGCCCATGCCTGCTGGGCACATGGTGTCCTGGCACCTCTCCAAGCCCCGTTCCCAGGAGTGCCCTCCTCCACATTCACTTTTCCTACTGGGATTTCCCTTCCCACGTGTCTCTCCAAAAACCTCCTCTCGCCCTCCAACTCTGCTCAATTCTACATGCCTGCACTGGCTTTGGACATCTGCTGGTGCTGGCAAGCCTTGGGTGTCCCTGAGCGGCCATGAGCCCGGAGGCACAGACCCCTGGGTGCAGCTCCCTTGTGGGGCAGCCTGCCAAGCTTCCGTCTGCACAAGTCTGAGCTCCTAAGCAGCAGCCAGTCTGCATAGTGCCCGGTTGGTGGGTCCCTTCCTGCCACAGGATTCCTGGGGACCCCACCTTCAGCAAGGCTGCGGGCTCAGTGCCACTCCCTCAGCCTTGACCCTGGGTCCTGCTGGGGCTCCCCTATGGTAAACCAAGTCCTCAGCCCCTTTTTGCAGGGTCCCCTCACTTGGAACAGCTAGAAAATAATTTACAAGGCATTTTGAGACAGTCTCTGCAGAACAAGGAAATTGATATCAGCAATTTCGGCCTCTAATAGAACTAATCTGGAGTATGAGGCCTCCCTCATTAATGATCAGCATAAAATGAAGGTCTTTTTAGTGTAACAGTAAGTTACCCACAACTTTCACAGTTGAGCTGAAGTGAGAACATCACTAGAGATGGACGGCGTGAAGCTGTCGGCTTATGTCCCTCGGGAGGCAGCAGCTGGATGCTGAGGAATCGAGGGCCCCCCGTCCCCTTACCTCCTGCAGCCTGGAGATGCATCTGCTCAAGAAGCTTCTGGGCCTAACAGCGTCCTGTTCTGACTCGAAGAGTCCCAGACTCTGGAGCAGGAAGACAAGCGGGCTCCAAAGCCGGGTCCTCACTTGGCGAGCTGACTTGGAAGAGAGTTATTCTGCAAGGCCTCAGTTTCCCGTCTGTAAGTGGGACAACACCATGAAAGTCAGGGTGAGGTTCCCGTGATCCTGGCAGTCTGCTGATACAAGCCTGTGTCCTGGAGGCAGATGGGCTGAGAGCCTGGCACCGGGCAGGAACTGCTCCCCCCAGCTGTTCAGGAACAGAGGAAGCATGAGCCCGGCCACCCCCTACCTGCTGCAGTGCAGGAACTCTCATTGTCCCATGTAAGTTCTGCCACTCAATGCCATTCAAGCTTCCTGCCCCGGCCCCAGAACAGCAGGGGGAGATATGGAGGCCAACCAGGCCAGACAAAGGTTACTATAGGGCTGAGGGTGCCCCCTAATGGCAGATCGGGGCCTTTCGCAGCTGCGTGGGCTCCTGATGTCCCCTCCAGAGGGAAGCAAATCTCCTGTAACCAAGGGTTCTTTGCACAGGGATGAAAAGGGTTCTGTCAAGGAGGCCATGGGCGCCCAGTCCTTGGATGTGGTCGGGACAGGGGTGCAGAGGGGCCTCTAGGACCCAGACCCAGAGCTCACAGCATCTGGGGACCAGGGATCTGTAGCTCATGCTCCACCAAGGAAGGGAGCTGAGCCGGAGCACCGTCTGCACACGCCAGCTGGCAGTGGGCACTCTGGAGGACTGCAAGGTCACCCAAAGCTGGGACACAGCCAGGACAGGGAGCATTTTGAAAAGACTTTCACAATACTTGGCTCTTAGGAAGTGTTCTGTGTGGCCCCATAACTTGCCCAGGGACCCTCTGCGCTGGCTTATCTCATTATCACACTCGATGTGTGCCCTGCTGCTGGCCCCCATCTACTTGTATCATGATGAATACCAGCTTGGGTCACTTCTGTGTGTGCACTGGGTCACCAGAATCTCTGGGCCCACCCAGAAATGAGCCCAGGGTCCCCTGCTACAGGACTCTGCATCCCCTACCTGCACCCTCAGCATGACCTCACCCTCGCTTTTGTGTCCAGCTACTTTCATGGCTTCCTGCTCAACCTCAGGCTCTGTCTCCTTTTCCTTCCTCTTGGTGTCTACTCCCCTGTGGAGGGGCCTTTTCCAAGGAGCTGTGCAGCACCCCTTACCCAGCCCCCCTGTATTTTCCTCCATTGTGTTTTCCCTGAATGCCCAGTACCTGTGTGTTTGTGGACTTCCCACCTCTCCGAGGGACTGTGCTATCTGTGGCTTCTGTGCCTAAGGGAAGAGCATTGTCTAAGGAAGGACTGCATCAATGGGGCTGCAGGCTCCTCAAGTCCTCGCCCTGTCCACAAGTCTCTGCTTTGTGCTTGGCCTCCTGCCAGTCTGTGCACAACTGCAGTGCAAATATTAGCAGTGTCTGGGCCGAGACTGCCATATTCTTTGAGTCCCTGAACCAGCAGAGAAGTAGTGAGATCTGCTCATGTTCAAATACCCCTGTGCCACCGGGCCCCCCAAGAAGGGCAAGAGGGCCAACCAGATTCCTGGGTGGGGGCGGCCCTGGACTCGAGTTCTTAGTGTCATCCTGGGCTTGAGCACCAAGCACTTGGGGGTTCTGGCTGCATATTCTTGGGGCACTGCAGTATGCCACAGGCCTCACAGTCCTGCCAGGGAGGCCTCCTGTGGGAATTTAGACTTCTGGCACTGAGGAGCCCAGCAGGCTGCCTTCTTATTTCCTGCCACTCCTCATCCAGGGCTTCTGCACTCCTTAGAATAGTGACTGGTACTCCAAGTGTCCATTTTGTATGAGCTGAGTATTTTTAAGCAGAGGGTTGCAGCAAAGCAGCTAAGGATGGGGACTAGGGCTGGATGACTTACTGGAACAGACACCTAAAGTAGTTACTGGACTTCTCAGGCCTCAGTTTCCTCATCTGTGAACTGGGGCAACAAGAATACTTGCCTTGGCTGCTCTGAGGAGTAGTTGGTTCCCTATGCAGACACATAGGCCTGGCACTCAGAGTGTCCAGGCGTGGCCCCCCTGTAAATCAATGAGGCGGGAAGGCTGTGCTCCAGGACGTGGGCATCTGTGGTCAACTGGCAGAGTGGCCGTGTGGCTCGGCGCCCATGGAGGCCCATGAGGATGGAGCAGGTTGCCCTCAGAGCAGGAAGCCACCCCAGAGTTGTGCTCAGTGTGCTTTGGCATGGTATCTGAGAGCCCATCAGTGTGGACTCAGAGTGGGAGACACATGGCATCCAGGGCATCTCAATCCCTCCTCAAGGTCCTTGAGATATTTACAGTCAGCACAGAGGAAAGTGCCACATGTCAAAACCATGAGGGCCTAAAAATGCATCAGCAGGTGGGCCGGCAAGGTGGGACCAGTGTGGGAGCCGTGGGCACTGGCCTGGCCTGCCTCTGCATGGCTCGGGCTGGAGCTGTACTCTGTACACTTGGAAAGGTCCTGTGTTCAAGCAGGGCCACTTCCAAGGGCAGCTGCAGTGCATATGTGGGACAGAAGCTAATGTGGGCCGGGCAAGGAAAAGAAATGGCAGGCAAGTGAGAGGCCTCAGGACCCAGGCGCCACCATAGGTGGGACAGCAGGTCTGGCCTCCAGGAACAGGCTGGAGAATGTGCCAGGCTGGGAACGTGGAGCATGAGGCCGCTGTGGACCCTTTGTGCTCTGCTGCCTGTCATAGCAGCCTGGCAACGCGAGGAAGGGGTGCCATGATGAAGATGTACCTTTAAACAACTGATTGCACATCTTAAACCAAGCCTGCAGTGTCTCCCTTTCACAGATGGGTGAGGGGCGCAAGTCAGACAAGTTAAGGTCCCAGCCCCTGGCCCAGGCTGCTGCTGTGCATGCCTGACCCTGGGCCCTGCACTCCCTGGGCCCCTGAACCCAGCTCCCTGCAGCTTCTGTGTCTCCCTACATCGGCCCTGCCACTCAGGGCCAGAGCTCGCTTCCGAGTGGACTCTGAGGGGGCTGCATGTGTGCACAGCCTTCTGTGAACCCGGATGGGCTCATCCTGAGGGGGCCGTGCTTGGAGCACAGGTGGGAGGAAGTGCCTACATAAGTCTCTGTTAATATCCATCAGGACCAATTGCTGCAGGTGAGACGGAGTGTGGCTTGGGCAGAATCCCAAGGAGATGGCACCGGGGCGAGGTGGCTTTCAGTCCCAGGAGGAGCCCGGCAGCCACACAGCTTCCTATGAGAGAGACCTGCACACAGGCGTACCTGCTATGGGGTGTCCAGCCTTGCTCAGCTGGGCATCTTGCTGCACTTCACCTGACGTACAGAACTAAGATAGGAAAGCGCTCCCAGCTTGGGGTCTTGGTAACTGGCCCTGTTCTGTACCTCTTGATTTGCTTAGACAAGATGATGCCACATGTCAGTTTGCTGTCCTCCAGCATCTGTCAGTTCACAGGAATATCTCAGCCTCACCTTCCTTCTTAGTAAAATGGGCCATGACTTCCTTTGGGGACCTCACAGGACTATGACTGAGTCTCTCATGATAAGGAGGGGAAGGAGATGATATTTAGCCAGGTGTTCAATGCTTCTGGGATTTCTTGCATGCTCTTCATTCATTCACTCACTCATTCTTCATTCACTCACTCATTCACTCATTCGGTAAGTAACTATGTATGGCATCAGGTAGGCAAAAGTGCTCTAAAGAAAAATTGAGTGGGCGGTAGGGTGAGAAGGGAGGGACTTTGGTCTTCACACTGATGTCCACCAGCAAACTCCTACTCATCCTTCAAGCCTTGCCCCTCATCACTTCCCCCAAAGGCTTCTGGGAGCACGTGGGCTGCTTGGTTGCACTTGTGCTCTCAGCTCTGGCTGCACAGTTCTGGGTGAGTCCTGCACACTCCAGGCGCTTTGTGGATGGGTCCCAAGGAAGAGTGGATAAGCACCCCCTTGCTGCAAGGCCACTTGCGCTCAGCCACCGTCCGGTGGGCTGTCACCTGGGCGTTTCTCTCGCCCTCAGGGAGGCCACACAACAGATCCAGCCTTCGGGCCCACAAAATGTAACACTTTACGCTTTACCATATGAACAGTCCCAGATACTTTTAAAAGAAACTAAACTAAAAGACCTTGCCTATGCCCCATTTCCTCTACTCTGTACACTAAACAGTTCTGCTTGTTCAGACTCGGCCAGTCCTGGACAGCATAACCATGTGTGGTGTGTTGTGGGGAGTGGTCTCCCATGAAGCTGTCCACATGCTTTCCTGGGCGCACACGCTCATTCCCAGGGTCCTGGGTGCCGCGCGTCCTGGGGTGCAGCCCACACTCACATGATATAAAAGCCACTTTCTCCTGGAATAAATCCCCACCCCTTCCCCAAGTCTCAGACAGGCTAAAGCTGAATCACAGCCAGGGAAGGAGGAGATGGCTTCAGGGGCCCAGTGCGGCCCAAGCCAACATGTCGCAGCTTGGTCAGGAGAGGAGGAGTCGGGGCCAAGTTCAACACAGCCCAGGACTGGCAACAAGGAAGCCACCCAGCCTGATAACCACTCTCTGAAATCAAAATGACAGTGTGTGTAGATCTGCACAAGAGGAGGTATGTCCCTCATCAGAGGGACGGAGAGGGAGCAGAGGTGACTCCACAGTCACTTCCTGGATGGCTCAGGGGAGGAAACCCATGCTGTGAAACTTAGAATTGACTCATTGCCGTGTCCGCAGGGGAGACACCCCAAATGCTACCTGTTTGGCACCTTGGGCTTTAGGGGTCTCCGGAGCTCCCCAGATCTAACCAAGGCTTAGATCCAGGTAGAGAGTATGGGCCTGTGCTGCTGTCCACTTGGCCATTGAGAGGAGAAGCTGCAGGAATTCAGACGAAGTGCTGATTCTGGGGCTCCCAGGGACCCCGACAAGCCCTGACATTTGGCCTGGAGGCTCAGGTGGCATCCTAAAGAAAGAAGCTCCAGCCAGCTCTCTGCCCCTGGCCAGCTGTCCTCCAAGCAGCCACACGTAGAGGCAGCCCTTTGAGGAGGGTCCTGGGCAGCAGCTGTCGGGGCAGGGTGTTAGGACCCAGGACCACAGGACTGGTGGGATGGTGCACAGGAGGCAGCCTCTGTCTGAAGCACTGCAGGGCCTATACTTCCTGTGGGGCTGGCAAGGACTGTCCCCCTTCACTCCTTGCAGATGCCAGCAGCAGGGGTGTCCTGTCAGCCTGGATAAGGTGCAGAGCTGGCACAGAGCTGGGTCTCACTCTGCACCCAGAGGTACCACAGGGGGCTATGGGCCCAAGCTCCCCTCAGGGGGGACTGATTGCTGGAACAATCCGGATGGCCAAGGTCTGAGTTTTCCTTTGCTCATTGAGAATTTACTGCCTGAGCACCTGCTCTGCACTGGGCCCTGCGCCAGGGCCTCAGGAGCTGAGGTGAATATTAAGCACCTCATAACTTTGTGGTCTTGGGGAGCTGTGGCCCCAGGGAGGGAGGCCAGGCAGTAGGGCTCTTGGCACCTGGAGGGAACCTGCCCTGGCCCAGCACCAACCACGCCTAGCACCTGGGGTAGGGGTGCCCCTTGCCTACCATCTAGCTACTTACAAAGCCGAGGGCTCTTGTCCAAGACTTGCTCTTGAACTAATGCTCCAGTGTGTGGGGCCAGTGTCACCCACACAGCCAGAAACCTAAGCCACCTAAGTAGTATTTCTTGCTCTACAGCATGTCCCCATATCCGGTCTGGTGGGATGCTGGGGCCAGGCACACAGGTTGTCTGGGGGCAACATCGACCCTGTCCTGGCTGCTGATGTAGGACCAGCAGGAGTGATCCCCCAAAACTGCCTACCTGGGATTTCCACTATGGAGCCCATTATCTACTAAATAACCACATTGATTTGATTGATACTATTTGTTAGATAAGGCAAGGCCTTGGACCGGGCTGAGCAGGGCCTGATTTACATGGAGATCGTTTAAAAGATTAACTTTAGTGAAAGCTTCGAGGTCTGGCAAATCCATAATTAATCAGCCCCGCTCTGAGCTTCTGTAATTGGGGGTTGCTGTCAATGCTGCAAAATGGCAGGAGCAGGGGTGGGCAGAGGGGAGAAAACACCTCTCTCCTGCATTTAGGGGGAGGAAGCCGAGGCTGGAGAGTGGGAATTCTGAATCAGATCGTTTTTTTGTGCTTAGTTTGGGAATATTAGCTGGCATGAGACTTACAAATAAGACCTCTGATAGAATTGCAAAATCAGATTTAAAAAGACCTGAGTGTTGTCCCCCTGGGAGGCAAGGTGAGATTAAATTTGGTCCTTAAATCTGGCCTGTGTTTTTAGTAATTTATCAGGGCACCCGTAAGGCCTTTGTGCTCGGTGGTGGCATTTTCAATCGTATTTTCCTTACTCGACACTCTGTGGTGTCACCCCTCTTCCACTGTCTCAGATGAATCTTCTAGGAGCACAGCAGCGAAGGAGAGGTTGGGAGAGGTGGTGTCCTCGTCCTCAAGGACAACACAGGGCTCCAGCAGGTGGGGGACCGGACATGTCTGAGCCCAGAGAGCTGTTTATTACAAGCCTGAAAATGAGCTCAGTCCTCTTTGATGAAAAATTAATACTGGGACAGCGTCGACCTTTGGGCTGCTTCCTAAGTGGCTCACAAATGTCAGAAAAGCCCCATCTTCCCATTCGCGCACTGTGAGTCCCAGCAAATGCAGACACGAGTCTTAGGAGATGAATGCACAGCTATTTGGGTCTGGGGAGTGTGGCTGTCATCTCAGGGGATCGTGAGCCGTCCTAACACTAATCCTGCAGCGATGGGCTTGGAAAGGCCTTCTCAAACACTTGCAGACTGTGGCTCTTGCCAGCTTTTCCAAGCTCCAGAAGGTCTGCGGAGTCTAAATTGGAGTGTGAAGATTTAGTATAGGGCTACACAATAATTTGCTTTAAGCTGTATAAATAGTATTTTATTTGGAAATTTACTGAAAGGAAATTTTGAAGGTCACATCCTCCCTCCATTGAGTGTGTATGGATTTAATTTTCAGTCTCTGCCCTCTTTTATAATCCTGAGTGGCCTGGCTTCAGAAACACTTTTAGCAATGGGAAATTGAATGTCCATTTGAGAAAGCCTCCCCTGGGATGGTCCCTTCTGCCCTCTGTACACATGGCCTGGCCTGGAGCACTTCAAATCCGAGCCGTCCTTGGGGACAGCAGGTCGTTGCTGACCATTCAGCACCTCCAGCGTTGCAGGTCTGCTGGGATGCACCCAGAGGTACAATGAGTTCAGGGGCCCTAGGGGCTCTCCAGCCTCTTTAGCTCACCCCTTCCTTTTCGTGCACCTTTCATTTAGAATTAGAGGGCTGGGAACAGAACAGACCCAAAGCAGAGCAAGCAAGGAGCCACCTTTGTCATGGCCACCCACCACATGCCCTCAGCCTCCTTTCCTGGCATGTCAAGAGTCAGAACAGTCAGCCTCCATGTGAATGGCCGCAGCCAACATCCGTCTGTGCAAGGTCTGGCTCTGGTAGATTGGCTGTGTGGGGGGAGAGTGGGGGAGGGGCCAGCCCCCTGTTGGACCCTGGAGAGCAATGGGGACATGGGAGCCATCGGTAAGGGGCCCTGCTCAGGTGTCCTCCGAATCTCCCAAACACACACAGTCCACTGATTGGCTTGACACAAAGCCAAGATAGACTAGAAAGGAGCAAAATGAAGCTTCTAAGGCCCAGTGGACTTGCTTGCTTTTGCTGTCTTCTGCCCACCATAAACTGTTCCTCCTCCACGATGCCCCTCTGCCATCCCACTCTGCCTGAACTGAAACCTCTAGGAACCGTGATCTACATAAACTTGCCCTCCCTTCACTTGTGGGTCTGGGGTCTTGTCTCAGTGAGCACAGGAGTTGGGGGAAGGGCAATGGCCAGTGGTGTGATGGCCAGGGATGGTCAGGGTGACAGACAAATATGCTGAGGACAGGGTGGGGGAGGTGATGGTCACTGTGGCAGGGAGGGCAGCAGTGGTGCTCTGACAGGGAGGTTGGCAGAGATGACATGGTCATGATGATGATGGTGATGCTAATCACAACACAGACGGTGGTGACAGTGATGCGGGTGACAACAGGGTCACACGGATGGGGCCGTTGTGATGTCTGCCATTTTCAGGCTAGTGAGACTCTGCGCTTCCAGCTCTATGCCAGCTTCCTGGACGCCTGAGCACAGCACTCCTGCCACTTTTTTCCTCTGTGTATCCCCAGAGCAAAGCCTGCTCCAAACACTGGTACAACCTTTGCTAAATCTCTGCCCTTCTAGAGCCATCAGCTGCTTCCTATTAGAGCTTCACACATCTCTTTGACGTATTTTTATTGTCAGGTTAGAAGAAAATATTCCACTCGTTTGCAACACTCTCATTATATTCCCTTTATAACAATTTCTAAAAGAGAATAAATATAAAATATTTCTCTGTATTGTAGCAATATTTCAGCCTGACTTTAATATGCTGCATAGTTTTCCAACTCACAATTCTTCTAACCTTGTGATGACAGTTAAGAAATCTTCGGGCCTGGAAAAACATGTGGATCAATGAGTTAGTGGAGACGCAGGACACTCGATGGAGATTCGGGGAGGGCAGCTTTCTGCCGACTCAAAGGTGCCTGCCCAGCCCTTGCTCTGAGGGAAGAAAGCATCCCAGGGCTGTTCTGAGGCTCTTGCTTGTGTCCTTTGGGACCATCAGCAGCTGATTCCCTGGGAGAGCAGTCAGGAGACTCCATTGGGAAGGGTGGATGGGACACCCTCTGCCTTGGCCTCCAAGCCAGCTGCCCCCGGTGGCCTCACAGCCAACCTCCCTCAGCAGACTCCGGTCCTTAGAACTCCAGTCTCCAGCTGCCCAAGTATAGCTCATCTCCCCCCATGACTTCAGACTTCCCCCCAGGCACATGATGCTGGGACTACAGCCCTGCAATGCCCCCAGCTCCATGTGGAACCCCCTTTGCTAGGTGGAAGAAGGGGACATTCCCAACTGCTCTGTCTGAATGGACAGATGCTTGGGGGAACAACTGAGCCGGCTGGTAGCCCCCACCTCTTCCCACCAAGGGGCCCCAGCTCATTCACAGATCAGACCTTCCGTGTTAATTGCTCTCCTGTACCTTGCTATGCCCCCACCCACCCGTCTGCCTTCTCTTGGACTTCCTAGTCCCTCCAGACCAGTTCTGGTTGGATTGACCATGAGCCTGGCCTGACCTCTCACCACCCACCCAGAGCCTCGAGCAAGGTTGTCTCAGATCCATGATGTAAGTGCCGTTCATCCTCTGGCCCCAAGGCCCCAGGAGGCCAGGGCTATGCGTTGCTCTCCTCCAGTGAGGAGATGGTGGATATTGCCCAGCTGCATGGCAGAGGCAAGCCTGGCCCTCAAGCAGCTATTGTCGTTGGTTCTGGAGGACCAGAACAGCCCTGGCAGAGACTGAATAACTCTTCCAAAGTGGATTAGAAATGGGGACCAATGTGGAGAAGACCTCAGAGTGTTGGGGTACGAGAACTGCTGCTTGTGGGGCCTATGCTGGCTTCCGGGTATGTCTGTGCTCTTAACTCCCAACTAACCTTGTGAGCTGCACAGAACATCCCCATGTTATGTACCAGAAATGGATCCAGAGAAGGAAATTGACCTCCCCATGGTCACACAGCCAGGAAGTATGGATGCCAGGGTTTGAACTCAAGCCTGACTGCAGATGGGCCTCCTGGGGGTTGCATGTGTGGGTGATTCTGGTGAGCTGTAGAGAACCAGAGGGGATAGAGGAGGGCGTCTGAGGAGGGACATAGGCTCAGAAGCCCCTCTCCATGCACAGGGAATAGAGTAGGGCAGCTGCAGGCTGTGGAGTCAGGCTCATCCTGGGTGGGAAGTGCCTGCAGGGCCTAGTGGCGCAGGGCTGGTGAAGGTCCAGGGAAGTGCCTGCCCCTGTCTGGCTGAGGGGTGCCAGCCTCTGGCACAGTGGTGGGCAGGTGTCTGGGCTCTTCCCGTGCAGCAGCCACCTTTGTGCTGTCGATCGGCTCAGTCAGGCAGAATTTGTTGGCCCCCTTGCGGCCCCACATCTCCGTTATCTGTATCCAGGGCCCTTCTGTCTTTGAGCTCCACCAAGAGAGAATTATTTATGGCCTTGTTTATTTCACTCTCTGCAGGAAATGCCCAAACTGAGTCCCACCAGGGAGGTAGGTGGCGCTGGGGGTTGGGGACAGGCGCGTGGGCTCAGCACGCTCCTGCGGTTTTCTCTATGGGCTGTGCACCCAGCCCACCACATAGGGGTCTGCAGGCCCTACAGGTCCCCAAGCCCTGGGAGTCAGCCTCTCAGAGCAAAGCAGCTAGCCCCACCCAACCACCCATCTTGTGCTGGCCCAGGGTCCCTCTGCTGAGGGGCACTGGATCCCTACTGTTAGGTCCGTAGACCCCAAGCTACCTGTCCTGTGCCCCGAGGTCCCTGAGGGAGAGTCTCACTCTGAAATGGATCAGCATGAGATTGGTGGCTGACCTGACACCAGTGACAGAAAAGTGAGCCAGGGAGGAAGGGGTACCCTGCCCACTTCCTCTGTCCAGGAACCTCTGGAGACTCTTGCCCCTTAATTTCCTCTCCTTGGCAGCCTTCCGAAGTCCACTTCTGCCCAGGCCCACCTTGCAGCTACCAGAGCCACTCTGTGGCTCCCGCTGCAGTGTCTCCTCAGGGTCCCATGAGTCCTGGAAAAGCCAGTGGCAGGGAGGGGGCCCAGTAGCTCAGGGATGGGGGAATAAAGGGAGGAACTGCACACCGCCTGGCCAAACCTCCAAAAATCCTGGCTGCGTGCAAAGAGCCAATCCCAAGAGGCCCCATCCTACAGGATTCTATTTAGATAATTTTGTTGAAATGACAAAATCATAGAAATGGAGAGGCGATTAGTGGCTGCCTAGGTGGTGACAGTGGGTGTGGCGAACAGGTGCCAGCAGTGTCCACATCCTCCTGCCTCAGGATGGTGCCAGCTTCTGGCCAAGTCAGCCCCATTCACACCACAGCAGCAGGGCAGGGTGAGCATAGCCCCAGCCCTGGAAGTTTGAGTCATATTGCCAAGGGCCACCTGTGCACATCAGAGTGCCCTGCCCTCACCCTCGCACACCGAGTACCCTCCCAAGCCCTGGCTCAGGACCACACCTCCTGCTGCCTTCCTGAAGGCACTGTGTTCCCAGGTGTGCAGGCCACAGGCAGTGCAAGACCTGAGGAAAAACTCTTCCTCACTGTAAGAGGTGTCTCAGGAGCAGGAGAGCAATGGGGCACCCCACGCCACCACCTGAGCCTGCAGTGTATGATAAGCCTGGTTTGTAAAGCAGGGCTCTCTTAGCCCCTCCCCATCAGCTCAATAGCAGTTCAGGCCACAGCCCAGTAGGAAGCTGGAGAAATGCCCTCTCCTGTCCCTAGGCTTGTCTGGAGCCGGTGGGGTCTTAAAGCTTAGTAATTACCTTCAGGGTGGCAATTTCCTTTAGATGCTGTTTCTTAGTAACCTGCTTTCAGACCCAGGGACTGCCGTGGGCTGGTGGTCAGACAGGGAGATAGGAGGTAGACATAGAGGAGTCCTGAGGACTTTCTTATTTTAGGACTGGGAGGCAGAGTCATGGAAAAGACCAGAGGTGAGCCAGGCCAGGCACGGGAGTAGGGACCTCTGACCCTTGTCTAAGCCTTTGCTGGCAGGGAGGGAGAAGACAGAATTGATCTGTAGAAGGGGCGGTCCTGTGTCCTAGCCTCTAGGCCCATGCGGCAGACTCAGCCAGGAGGGCCAGGAATAGAAAGGGGAGAGTGGTGTCCTGCAGGGAGCCAGGGGAAGCTGCGCAGGCAGAGGGGCCTATCAGCCAGTGGACATTGAGGCTAGTCACCAGCGGTCTGACCCACTGGCCTGGCCCCTGCAGCCTGCAGCCTCTGGCCAGGAGCTCAGTTGTGGAAAGAGATGTGTTTCAGTCTGTTCAGCTGCTGAAACAAAGTGCCACTCATGGGGGACCAGTGTCCTACGGCTTGGGGCAGGAGGTCTGGTTCCTTCTGAAGGCTGAGCGGGAAACCTCGCTCCCCACCCCTCCCATAGAGTTCTGTGAAGATGTTGGGGCACCCTCTGGGAGCTCACTCTGAGCTCCTGATGGCTGACATGGTATTTCTTGGCTTGGAGAAGCATTGTCCTGATCTCCACCTTCATCTTTACTTGGTGTTCTTGTTGTATGCATGTGGATATCCACACTCCTTTCACATGGAACCAAGGGCCTCCTAACCCCAGTGTGACCTCATTTAACTCATTACATCTGCAAGGGTCCCCTATCTAAAAAGGTAATGCTTCATGGCACTGTGGGAAAGGACTTCAATATACATATTTAGGGCACAAAATTCATATAATGGAGACCTGTGACTTTTAACAAAGAAGTAGACCCTTAGGAAACCTGAGTCTCTGGGCCTGTAGACAAGGCTTCAGCCATGGGCTGACTTGGGCCCCGAGAATGGGGCTCCATATCTCTACAAGCTTCATCCATCTATTCATTTGTTCCTTCAGTAGCTACTATTCCACATGGGTGCCATCCTGGCCATGGGCACAGCTGGCACCTACTAAGGGCACCCTAGGAGGAAGCAGCTGGTGAAGAGGACTTGGCTGCATGGAAAAGCCAGCTGGAACTCTCCAGAGCCATGGAGGCCTTGTGTGCACAGGTGGCAGGGAACAAGGGAGAGATGTGACCCCAGCTTCTGCTATGCCATGCCAGGCAAGCACTGCTGGAGAGGCAGAGGCCCCAGGTCTAGGCTCATGTGAGGTCCCCAACTGTACCCTGAACCCTCACTGGTGGGAAGGACAGGCTGCAGGGAAAGGCCATATTCAGGTCCTGCCTCCTCCCCTGTCACCTTCAATCCCCTTTCTAGAGTCATAGGCAAGTGACAATGGGCAGAGGTGGCATCACTCTGAGTCTCACTTTCTAGAACTCCCAGAACCCCCAAGTCCAAGGGGAGTGAAAAGAAGGCCGGCTCTGGACCTGTGATTACTGACAGCACTGGGGCTCTCGGCCTTGACTTCCCCATCTGCAGTTCTAGATACCACCCCTCCCACAGTGTGCTGTGAGGATATCGGGGTGCCCTCTGGGAGCCGGGAGTGTAGGAAAGCCTCCTCATGTGGCCCCAAAGCTGCCACCCTGTGCCCACGCAAGAAGGCAGTCACCAGCCCCATGAACACAGTGGCTCTGACAGGAAGTGCCTGACCAGCAGGAGCTTCAGGCCCAGGCCCGACTCCCAGGTCCCAGGACATGGTGGGCAGGTCCCTGGTGCCAGGCTGTCACGGTTGCTTCCTACCTGCGCCGTATGAGTGGGAAGGTGGCAGGTGAGTTACCCCAGCACGGCTGTATCTGTACCTTCTTTTCCTGCTTTGTCCAATAAGAAGTCCCCAAGTAGTGATGTATCTTGAGCCCTGCAAGGCTCAGTGGGCCTCACGGCTATCTTGTGCTGAAGGAGGAGGCCACGCGGGGAGGCAGCAGCTCAGAGTGACCTGGACTGGACCTCCGTGGCTCAGGTGCACAGAGTGTCAGCCTGTAGGCACTGGGCACAGGGCTTGGTGTCCTCATGCTAGGGTGTCCCAGGCCCTCTGTGCCCACACCAGGGACAAAGGTGTGGGGTCCTTGGAGTTCAGAGTTTGCCTCAGATTGATTAACAGCAGGGCCTGGCTGCCTTTCCTGCCATACTGGGGCCCAGGGAGGCTGTGGCACCGCAGAGCCTGCACAGTCCAGGAAGGAGGCCTGGTTAGGGCCCGTTGTGGCCAGGAGGGAGGAGCCAGTTCCACCTGAGAGGGTGGCCCGGACACAGGTGAGTCTGCATCAAGGTGTGATTGATTGCACTGTTCAGAGCAGATATATTTTTTAATAATATGTTTCTAAAATTAGCTTTCCTCTGTATAGCAGCTGTCATAAACAGCATGAAGCACACTTTTTACCTGTCAGAGGGAGATAGCTGTTTGTCTTCAAGGGAGTAGCAGATGAAGGTGTGTCCCTGGCTGCCAGCACCCTGGAGATGTAGTGTGGTCCTGCTGTCTCTGGGCCTGGGGCAGGGCTGCGGAAGGCAGAGCTGGTGCCCCCACGTCTCCTGTCCCTGCTCCCCACTGCTCAGGTAACAGGGACATCCCCTCTCTGCCTTTGTTCCCTCTGCTGTACAATGATCATGATTGTAGTTACTTTGTGCCACTATCTGGTGATTAAAGAACAAGCAGCCAAGCATGGTGGCACCTGCCTGTAGTCCTAGCACTCTGGGAAGCAGAAGTAGCTAGAGTTCAGTCTTGGTAACTTAGGGAGAACTTGTCTCAAAACACGGCTGAGGAAATAGCTCAGTCTGGAGACCAATCCCCAGTGAGTGGAGAGAGAGCGAAAGAATGGGTGGGGGGAGAGGAGAGCTGAGACCCAGTGGGTGTGCAGTGCTTCCTTCATCCTCCTTCCCAGACCCTCCCTTCTGCTCAGGGAAGCTGTAGGGTGCCCCCGTCACCCTCACCCATGTGCCCTTTGGCTGCGAACCACAGAGCTCTCCCAACTGCCCTTTTGTCTGAGAGCTCCTGAATATCTCCACCAGCCAAGACTTTGGCTGGTTGTGTTTTCTTTTTCTGTTATTCATAGTTCAAAATAATAGGTTCCTCTGCACTCCAGAGCTAGCACCTTGGTGTAACATGGTGTATATCTGTTCTAACACACACAGCCCAGCATCCTGCTTCATCCCCCTGAAATGCTTCCTGATGCTGGCTGGAGTCAGTGGATTCTCTCACCATGTTGGCTCAGGGGCTGTGTGCATGGCTGTGCTGGCTACCCCAAGGGGCGGGGCGGGGCGGGGCGGGGCGGGGCGGATGCTGTGGAGCTGAGAGCTGAGACTGGGGAGGCCGCGTGGTGGCCCTGGGGATGGGGCTGCAGGCCACCAGCCGGAGAACTCGCGGTCAGCTTCCTGAAAGAGGGATCTCAGCTGAGCATCCAGAGATGCAGAACTGGGTCCTGCTGGGAGGAAATGACAGCACACAGGTGGCATCCACACCTGAGCCAGACCTGAGGGTGGGAAGGATCTGTGACCCCAGAACAGCTGGTGGGAAATGGCTCCGCCCTCTCCTTGTGCTTGCTCATTCATTGGTTACAACCAGGACTGGCAGGTCCCACCCAGGACTGGCAGGTCCCACCCCCTCTGAGCACGCCCACTCTCCCTCCTCCTCCCCAAGGTGGCTTCTGCCTGAGCCCCAAGTGCAGCCAGAGGGCAGACTAAGGGGAGACCTGATTCCAGAACTCCCAGAGCGCTGCTCCCTGCCTGAGTCATCCCACCAGCCCTCTCTTTCCAGGAGCCCCATCTCTGGCTTCTGGGGACCCCCGGGATTTCCCCAGCGCTGGCCTCATCCCTTGTGTTTCCATGGAGAAGTGTAGACAGTTTTTTTTCTTCTCTCCTACTTCTTTCCGAAATTCATCTACATCAAAGCGAGATCCCTTATGTTCGGCTCTCAACAAGGCTGTGGTGATTAAGCACTTAAATTGATTAATCAAATTTCCTGTGATGAGAGCTACTGTCATTCATTAATCTGAGCGGGATTATAAATAAGAGATGGCAGATAGAGGAGACAAGCATGTTGACAGATTGGCGCGCCAGCTGGAATCACAAGCAGACCCCTGGCTCCTGAGAGCTGCGCTGCAGGCAGCCTGGGGACAGAGCCTCCCTAAAGACAAAATTAGACTGAGATTAAAGTATCCCCACTTTAATAAGGAAATATGCATAGAGAAGCCGCAGTCATGTGGGACAGGAGGCTGCAGGTTGCATACCGATGGCCAGGCACCGTGTGTGCGTGTGTGCGTGCATGCGTGCGTGTGCACAGGAGGCTCTGTCACAGCTCAGGAGGGAGGACAAGCTGCAGGAATTTGCCCTTGAAGACCCGATGTGAACACAGATTGGGAGTCAGACCAGCTCTGGTTCACATCCTGCCTCTGTGGTTTACTCAGCACCACCAGGTGAAAGCTGTCTGTCTGCACCAGAGGAGTTTGGGCCTCAGGGCCTCCTGCTCGTGGGTTAAAGCTCAGACTAATAGTGAATTATGTGAGGCTCATCCTGTCGGTTCTGTAGACAGGGGCTGCGCGCCTGCTGAGCACCAGCATTGAGCTGTGTTTAGGGATTATGGAGAAGTAAGGTGATCCCTGCACCCCGAGGGCAGACGTTACTGTGGAGTGACCGCAAGAGTGTGCCACCACCCTGCCTGCCTCGTGCCACTCTCTGTCGGTTTCCACACATTCACTCTGTCCCCAGGCAGCGTACTTCTTCCTGCCTGTGGTTTCCACCCTAAGACATGCTGCCTGGCTTCGTGGTGACTCTGAAAGAGTTGTGGGCCCTGCTCAAGGTCAAACATATCCCCCACCCCATCCCATCAGTCCTTCGGCTATCCAGGCAGGCTCAGTGGAACTTACTGGCTGGCACGCATAGGCTTTACACCTTTGTGTGATGATCTGCTTCATGCTCATTGCCATCTTCCATGGGGTGCAGGTGCCTCAAGGTCAGGTTCAGCCTCAGCATAAGCCTTGGGTGTGGTCAGCCTCACACGTACTTAAAGGTTAGTGGGCAGAGAGATCAACCACCCTCATCAGCATTTCCTGGTGCATCTGCATCAGCATTTCCTGGAGATTGGTACCTAGGCCTTGGCCCAGGTACATTTATCCAGTTTTTGGATGTCATATGGTCCTGAGGGGACACTGGGAACTGGGTCACACCTTCCTGCAGCCCCAAGTAAGACAGGAGATGTGAGACAGATGAGTTGAGGTGACTGTGGTACCTGAGGGTTGGTGTCTAGTGCGCCAAAGCCTGGCACAGGAGTGGGCCTTGTGGGTGGGCCAGTGTCAGAGCTGGGTTTTGTGGATGTGTGAGTTGGGGAAACAAGGAGAATGAGGGTTCTAGCAGGGCCCCTCTGGCCTCCGCCTATTGCTGTCCTCTGACATCCTGAGTGAGATCTTAACCCAGCTCTGCATAGGGGTCAGAAGGAGGAACAGGCTGGGCTCAGAGGCTGCAGTGTAGTGAGGGTCAGCAGGCCAGGCGAGCTCACTCTCCTTCAGGCCTCTTGAAAGACCACCAGGGCGGTGGAGGAAGATGGAGCTGAGGCAGGAAGAGGGAGAGGAGAGGCAGGTCCCCTCCCCGGGAGAAAGCCCGCTGGTGCTCAGTGAGATTAAAACTATCACTCCTGACTGAATTGGCCTCTTCCATTGGTTTGCTAAATATTTAAAGAGTCCTTATTAAAAGAGTTACCATCTTTAAGATGTCAGCCCACCATCAGTCACAGCCTTCCTCGGGAGGTGGCCTCGGGCTGTGTCCAGACATCCCAGCCAGCGAGCGATAGCTTTCTCCTGGGGTCCACAATGGCCTACTAGGTGCCCAGCACCCTAGGTTCCCAGGTGTCTGGTGACTTAGCCCGGGCTTGTGCAGCCACCACGCCCTCTGTGGTGTGACAGGCCCAGTGGCCCTCAGGATACAGAGTGGACAGGGAGGGTCTGCAAGGCCCAGCCATAGGGAGGCTGCCAGGCCTGGGCTCTGCCTGCTGCCTTCTTCCCCTGGGCACTGGGCCATGGAGGCCTCACCCAGAACAAGGAGACCCAGAACAGGACCAGGAGCAGCTTACAGCCTGGGGTGTAGATGGGGTGGGAGCTCCTGGTGACGGGTCAAGTCTGGTCCTGCCAGGCTGGTAGTGAGTAGAGGGTTGGGGGTACTGCAGAAGGGGCATCTAATTCTGCCTGAGGCATTAGAGCTGGGTAGGAGGGAAGCCAGTGTCATGTGAGTATTAGGGTTTAGGTTTACGGTTACGTGTTGCATTCAAACAGTAGGATGAATACAAATTCACTGATCATAGATACAGAGCTTCCCCACAACTCTCCCAAAACAAATAAAAATGGATGGCAAAGACACAGCTCTCAGAGTACACTGTGTGTTCTGTGATTCATTCAACAAATAACTGAGTGCCCGCTGTATGCCAGAAGCTACCCCAGCCTGGCCAGGGATGACTGACACATTCCCACCCCCTCATAGAGTGCACGGCCCGGGGAACAAAAGCCCGTGATGCTAAAAGCATGTGGTGTGACAGAAGCAAAGCCTGGCCCTCCATGGCACAGAGGGACTCCATTCCTTCACTGTGCTAAGCTGATTTTGATGGATTCCCAAATCCACCAGGATACGGGGTGGCTTGGTGTGAGTGGGCACAGATTGGAGGGAACTGGCAGTGCACAAGGCCAAAGAAAGCACTGCACAGGAAAGGCTAGGGAAAGTGAGTGACTCACTCTGGGGTGACCCGAAGCCAGGATGAGCAGGGTCCGTGACATCCCCGGGGCCCGGGGTGGGGGCTGGTAGGATACCTCTGAGCCCGGCCTGAAAGGTGCTCAGCCGGGGAAGCTGGCTGCCACAGGGCACTGGGAGGCCAGTGCCTGGGGGCCCCTGGGGTGCAAGTCCTGGGTAAGCACGATCCTGTATCCCCACAGCAGACAGGATGTAGCAGCCCCTGGCGTGGCCTGGGCACAGCCTGTGTGATGCTGGAGGAGCCAGAGAGAGGATGAGGACAAGGGCCGGAGCAGGGCCTCTGACCGTGGGTCACTCTCATCCCGCCTGTTTACACTTGGCTTGAATTTCTCAGGTCTTTCAGGATGACCTGAGTTCATGGCAAACCTTTCAACTTGCCGTGGCCTTTGCTGCCCTTGGGTTGGGGACAGAGGCTAAGAGGTGGCAGCTTTGTTGTAGGCTGATGCTCAGGGGCCCCCACGCTGTCACAAAGGGCCCGGACAGAGCTTGTGAATCCAAAGACCTTCGTTCTCCCCCTGCCTCCCGCCTGGCCACAGACCCAGTGGGGCCTGAGCAAGGCCCTGGGCTGCGAAGCCTCCTGTCCACCTGCGGCAGGAGGGAGTTGGCTGATGGGTGCAGCTTCCCCTCCGTCCCTTCCAGCCCCATTTCCAACTCAGTGCATCTTCTACTCACCCACTCACCTTGCTGTCGGCAAGAGTTAAGTTTTAATGAGAAAAGAATCTCTTTGGAATATTAAGTATAATTAAAACTGCTGCAGAAAAAAAAAAAAAACAACCCACCCAGTCTGGCAAACACTGAGGCTGCTAGAGGAAGTGAAAATGTTAAAACACGACCCCCACTTCCCTCTCCCTGTGACATGGATTATTAAGTCAGATTTGGAAAAGTTCCTATTAAATATTTAAATATTTCATTAAATATTCATCATCTCAAAAATTGCTTCCTAACAGATCCTTAGGTAAATATAACAATATTTGATCACAAAAGCTGCTGGGCCTGACAGAGACCCAGAGGGGTGAGAGCTGTCTGGGACTTGAGTCCCATGGCGGGGGATCCCACTTGGGGCAGGGCGCACGGCTGGCCTGGTGAGGGGCCCGGTGACCTCAGGCTTGCTGTCGGGCGAATGAGCCTTCTGGAGAGGTGAAGGGACACACGGAGGCTGTGTGCATGATGAAGGCAGAAGCCACATTGGCAGAGCCTTTTGGGCACTGGTGCAGGACTGGGGGTGCCATCCCACAGGAGGGGCACCTTCTGGCTGTGCCACTTGGAGGGATCTCGGTGAGACCAGAGCTGGACTGGATACCGCAGGTGTCCCTTCCAGGGCTGGACAGGGCAACTCTCTGAGGCTCTGTGGCACCGTGACCCTGGTGTGGCCATCCAGCCTAGCAAACTGGTGGGTGAACTCCATCTTTTCTGCCTTCTGGGTACAGCGCCAAGGTCTGTAGAGGGATGGCATCCAAAATGGGGTTTGGGGGTTGAATAGAGGTTGGGGCCAGATCATTCTTCAGGCTGGGCTGACCTGCACCCTGCAGAATGGTTGGCGTCGTCTCTTAGCTCTGCTTAGCACATGCCAGTGGCGCCCACCTGCCACACCTACCTGAAATGGCCCTGGTGCTTCCCAGTGCCCCTGAGGAAGCAAAAATGCCTCAGAGAACACCACTCATAAGAAAGGTCTTTGGTACACACAAGGGTGCACAGATGCTGACTATGTGCAGATGGTGGCACTGCCAGAGAGAAGGGGCTCCCATGGGTGTCTGGCATGGAGCCAGCCATGGCATGAAGAGGGAAGGGATGCCAGAATGGGGAAGGGATCAGGATGGTGGGCAGAAGAGGTATCACCGCGTCCAGCAGCCACAGCACTGGTGCAGTATCTCTTAGCAACTGCCCTGAGGGCCTCAGGGTGCTGCTTTCCACCACCCTCACCACCCCCCAAGGCTGGCATCCCCAACCTCGGCCTCGACCACACCATCCCTGCCCTTATCCTGACTTCCCTGAGCCCCATCCAATGGCATGTGTGCCAGCCTACTGCCAGGCCATGGAGTGGAGGCCTGGCACCCACTGCCTCGTCCCGGCACTGCTGGAAGCCTGGGGCAGCTGGAGAGCAAGGGCCAGCCCAGCCTGGCTGCTCCCGGGGCCCTGGCAGCCCTGCAGCTCGGTTCTCTTGTCCCTGCATAGTTTGAGGTCAGTGTGTGTGCAGCCCCACGGTCCTGAATGGACTAGAGGGGGCAGGAACATCCCCTTCTCCAGGCCTTTGTGCTGAGTTTGAGGGTCTCCTGTGCATTCTTGGGGGGCAGTTACTGCTACACAAGGTCAGCGCTAGTCTCCATGTCCCACAGTACACACAAGGGTGCACAGAAACAAAGGGTCCCCATGGCAGTAGGTCCAGGTTTACACCCAGCGCCATCCAACCCCGGAGCCCGTGCTGTGAGCAGGCTCAGTAAACACACGTGGATGGCACACGTGAGGAGGTGCCCGGAGCAGTGTGTGCCTCACCGCCCCAGGGCCTTCCTCCACTTGGCCCAGTCTGGGTGTTTTCAGAGGACACAGGGATCCTGGCACCTGAGCCTGGTCATCCCTCTCCTTACCCCCCTTCCCTAGACAGATCCTGGGGTGAGGTGGAGCCCCCCAAGACAGATAAGCTCCCTCTCTTGAGTCCCCAGCTCTCTTGGGTCCCCGGCTGACAGGAAGGCATTAAATCAGTGCTTTAGTGGGTCTGGATGTGCTTGAGCCTGGGCCATGGGGGCAGAGGGAGCCAGGCCTCCTCAGGCAACGGGCGAGTCTGTTGTAACACAACGTGGTGAACTGAGTGGCTCAGAATATACAGCAGAGACCAGGGATGGCATGGCGGGCTCTCTGATTACTCGTGGCATCTTTGCCTGCACCCTTTCTTGGCAGAAGGGCAGAGGCCTCCTTGATAAAACACAAATCCCACTCACAGGACTCCGTCCTCAGCACCCAAGCACCCTCATTACTTCCCCCTGGGGAAGGTGCTGCCTTGTGAGTCTGTATGATTGGCATCGGCACCATAGCAGGCCCCTGTGGGCAAGGCTGTGCCGCCTGCCCATTCTGTGGAGCCAGCCAGGCTGTTTGCACACACAGATGGAAGACAGCTCCAGAGCCAGAGCCAAAATGCTTCCTACGGACACCTATCAGGAATATCAATGCCAGCACGGCCTGAGTGGGCACCTGGGGTGGGGATCATGGCAGCCGCCGGAAGCAGGCTGAGTCAGAAGCATGGCGTTTTGCACATTTTTAAGGGAAACAGCCAGGGCCTAGAAGTGTGGACTGCATCTGCATCTCTGGGGCTGTGAAGGGTGCAGGCCTGGGCCCCTCTGCGTGGGGCTAGGCTCCCGACAGGTGTGCCAGGGACAAGGCAGCACCTTCTCCTCAGAGACTGGAAGCAGGAGAGGAAGCCAGGGTCAGGCAGATGGGCCCCCACCAGGTGGATGAGGGGCCAAAACCAGACTTCCCAGAGCTGAGAGAACAGGGGTAACAGGGAAATGCTGTCTCCAGGCTCAAAAGGAGAGGCAAAGCAGGGGCAACGCTGGAGTGGGAGGGAGCAGCAGGCTGTTCCTAGTTCACTGCTACCCTTCAGGCCTGGGCTCATGGGCTGGGGGAGGGTCGGGGGCTGGAGGCCTCTGCCCAGCAAGCACAGGTCTGGCTCCCTGCCCGGCGTGGCCGGTCCTGAGCTAGCCAAGGCTGCCGGCTGCATCTGTAAGGTGGCTGTGCTGATGCCTTTCCAGGAGGACTGAGCTGGAGCAGGTGCTGTTCAGTGATGATGCCGTCTCAGTTGACAGCAGCTCACAAACACAAACAGCAGCCCAGTAAGACAGCTTGGTGGACTCTCTTAAAAGATGGAGAGCATAGGAAGTAAGGTGCCATCATCGCACAGGGATTTCTGTCATCAGCAGCCAGGAGAGGGAAGCGGGCTCTGCCACCGCTGAGGCCAGATGCGGAATGCAGGCGGGAGGGGCTGCTCTCCACTGGGGCCTGGGTGCGAGATCCGGTGGCCCCGTGCAGGTTAGCAGCATATTGGATTCCGACAAGTCATATTTTAACGCCGCTGAATAGTTGCAGGCGACAGGAAACCTGTTTCTTTCCCATTTATACATCCAGGAAATTTGTACCACATGCAGCCTGCATGTCATTACACACTTTAAAATATTGCATTCTCTCTTCCCAGAGCCTGCAGGCCCAGCACAAGGCAGACAGCACAGGTGGCACAGGCACAAGGCGAGTGTTTCAATGAGGCCCAGAGTGGCTAAATGCCGAGCACCGGTGTCTTATAGCTAAGAGCGAGGCTCATCTTCCTGGAGGCTGTGGGACAATCTGTCATTTCCCCAGGGACCTTGGGGCAAGGGTCTGTGAGGGAGAAGCAGCTGTGATTATGGAGACCCAGGCCGCTGCTTCGCTATAGGAGCTATAGCTTGACTTCTGCACACAGGGCTTGCCCAGTGTCCCACCTGCTGTGTTTGGCATCCAGTTGGAGCACCTTAACATCCTGACAGTTCCTGTTCTCCCTCTGCAGGGGAGGGAACCCCCTTCTCCCTGCTGAGCATGTAGGGCCTGGGGTCCAGGCTGAGTTTCTGGCCACACCTTTGGGGCACAGCGCTCAGAGGACACAGCTGAATCCTTCCCCAAGCTTGCGGACTCTCTACCTCAGCTGTCCTGGTTTCCTCTGATTCAGGTCCTGCCACTTCCCACTCTCCAGAAGCCCCTCTGTGGCTTCACCCAGACACAGACCCACAGAGGTGGTCAGCAGAGAGTGTACTGTAGCGTGGCTGCATCCTTGGCTCCTTTTTACAGATGTGTAATATTCCTTTGTGTAGATCTGTCACAATTCAGTTACCCATTTCCTGTCCCTCTTTGGGTAGGCACACGGGCTACATCTGCCTGTATAAAGAGCCTAGTAGGGTCTGTACGTTTGCGAGCCTGCCGAAGTCCCTGACTTCAGCTATCTGGGACACACCCCCAAGCACAGGATTGCTGAGGCACAGGCTAGTCCTGCCCTTAGCTTTTTGAGGAACAGGTCAGTTTCTCTGCAACTGATTTTTTTTTTTTTTTTGGTGATTCTAGGGATTAAACACAAGGTTGCTCTACCGAATGGGGTATGTCCCACTCCCTTTTATTTTTTATTTTGAGACAGGATCTCACAAATTGCCCCACAGTGGCACTCAGATTTGTGATCTTGTCTCAGCCTCCCTCCAATGTGTGTCACCACAACTGGCTTCCACAGAGATTTCTGAATGGGCTTCCAGCACCACCTCTGATCGGGACACAGGAAGACCACCCTGTCCACAGGAATGCATAGCAGGAGGTAGTGGCCTCCATGAAGAGGCTTCCGAAGTCCTGGGGCCTCAGCATCGGCGGTAGCTTCTCCATTCGACCCACCCTCGTCCTCAAAGCACTGATGCACAACACAGCCATCGGCTACCAGGCTCCCTGGAAGCAAAGGTGCCCAGGGAAAGCTAACTGGCAGTGGACTGCCGAGATGCTGTGGCCCCGGGTGGGGCAGCCCCTCCTCATACCAGGGCCAAGACTGAATGTGTCCAGGGAGGCAGACTTTCAACGTGCACATACAGCCAAGGCATCTCCAGGTACCAGGTAGCTGCAGGCACTGAGCCCCACAGCTTCCTGGGGGTAGGGGTGCCTTCCTCTCGTGCCAGGGGATCCCGGGGGTGGGCTGGGGGCAGCTCAGGGGCTTCAGGAGGCAGGTGCAGTGTGGGAAGGGTCTACAGAGAGAGGGAGGCTGCGCCACTGATCCGCACTGGGAGAAGAGTCCTTGCTGAGGATAGGAGGTGGGATTGGTAGCGATGCTCTGGGGCTGGGGCGGGTCCAAGTGGGGCAGGGAGACCAGGTACAGGGGAAAGAGGGGAGGGGCCTGCCTGGAGGTTTCAGGCCAGGACCTGCCTGTCTTTCATTCTGTCTCCCTTTCTTCCTTCCTTCCTGCCTTCTTCTGTTCTTTTTATTTCCTTCCATTATTCCAGTTGAATCCAGGCCTTAATTCTACAGTACATCCTCAACCCTCTTTGTTCTTTACTTAGAGACAAAGTCTGGCTAAGTCTCTAAGTTGTTCAGGCTGGGCTCAGCCTGGTGATTCTCCTGCCTCAGCCTTTCAGAGTGCTGGGGTGACAGACATGCACCCCCACCCTGGCAGAGCCATTCATTTAGGGGGCTGCACACTCCCAACCCCAGCGACACTTTGTGGAGGTGGGGAGGCAGAAGGTGGGCTGCAGGCCTGAGGGCTGGCCCAGTCTCCACCCTCCCTGCACCATCCCAGGTGCAAGAGTGGCTCAGCTACAGGGGAAGGAAGACTCTAAGAGAGGGGAGGAAGGGGAGGTGGGCGGTGGGGTGCAGTGACCCTGGGTCAGCCGGGTGGCCCTGAGGGAAGGGATTTGGGGCACCTTAGTGAAACCAGGACTCTCCTCCTTCATCCTAGGGACTGGGGGTTGGAGGTCTCGTCCCTGAGTGGCTTTCTGACACATTCTCCTTCTCTCTGAGCTTTGTGTCTGTGCTCTAGGGCTCCATGCAGGCAGGGCTGCTGCTGATTTGCCAAGAGCAGATGCAGCAGTATGGGCATAGAGGCCTGCAGTCCCACACTGGAGGCTGAGGCAGGAGGATCACTATGTTGAGCAACTTAACAACTTAGCAAGGCCTTGTCTCTAAGTTTTGAAATAATTTTTAAAGGACAGGGGCTGGGGATGTGGCTCAGTGCAAAGGCCCTGTACCGCGGATAAATGAATGAGTGAATGAATGTCCAGCTTATGTGGAGGTGCTGGGACAGGGAGGGCTTCCCTGCTCACCTGAGCAGAGGTCTCTGGTGGCTGCCAAAGCCATGGGTGCAGTTGGCAGGGCACATCTGTAATGCTCAGCAATGTGGGGGTGGGTGACACAGTGACCTGTATCTGGGGAAACTAAGGAGGCTTCTGTCCCTTGGTGACCTCAAAAGCCCTTGCCACAGACCATGTATCATTATTTAACAAAGACCTGCAAGATCAGGGTCACCTCTGTCCTCTCCCGCCCAGTGCGTACAGCAGGGAGAGTCCAGGGACCCAGCCACTCATCACAGTCGTCAGTGGGACGAGTCCAGGCCCAGCCTGATTTAGGAGTCCTTCCCTCTTCCACCCAAGCCAGAAAGATGGGGGCCAGGTGAGGAGGGTGAGGGCTTGTCCCTGCTGGCTCACTCCTCAGGGGTTTCCGTGCCTGGGCAGAGGCCTGGGCACCTGGGGACTCCTGTCTTCTGAGAACTGTTCCTGGGGACCATGACCTTCTGCAGCCTGGCGCTGAGGATGAAGTCATCTCTCTAGTGCCAGCCCTTCTTTGACAGACCATAAGTACTTCATGTCATAGCAGTGGTTACTTCAGCTCCATTATTTTTATCACCATCAGCTTGTTCTTATCATCATTGTCTTATTTTTAGTTCATGATCATTATTATGTCCATTCTACAGATGAGAACATCAAGGCCTGTTGACAGCGACTTAGCAAAGATTCATTACGCTATTGGTGCCAGCAGAGCCCAGGAGGCTCTGATGTGCTAGGGGTTGTGGGGCAGGGTCTGGATGGAGTGGGAAGCTGTAGGAGTCTGAAGCAGTTCTATCTTAGGGGCCGGGGTGCTGGTGTGACCTTTGCTCCATATGGTCTGGTGACAAGACTCACTGCCCATCCTGCCATCTTTGGTTGGGAGCCACAACTGGGCATGAGTCCGAGTATCTGTGTGTCACTGGCCCATCAGTGGCCTCGGGCCGCTGCTTTCTTCCCGTGAGAGCCCCACCCTGCTGCTCTCTCTTTTGTAGAGATGTTTTCGTGAACTTAAGACAAAATCGGGAAAAGGCCGATTCCCTTTGTCCAGCCCATTAATTCTGCATGCTCAGGCCCGAATTAACCTTGGCAAGCCTGCAAGAGGAGAGAGTAATTCTAACCTTAAAAATCTGCTGATTAAAGCGGGTTTCAGGAATTCGACTCCACTTAATGCCTTGGCAAGGAGCCCAGGCTCGCATTAACATAGCCACAGAAGGGCCCTGGCCTCCCTCCTCTTCCCCATAAACAAAGCCCATGGCCTGTTTGAAGCAACAGTCCCTTCCCAACTCTCTCGATGGGTGAGATGTGCCCTGGATGCCTAGACGGTGTCACAAGTGCCTGGCAGGGGTGGCACCACTGGAAGCTGGGTTCTGGCAGGTTGAGAGTGATAGTTACAGCCATGAGTCCTGGGCACTGTGCCCACCCTAGGGGGAGAGGCAGTTTCAGGACATCAGGCTGCCCTCTGAGCAGAGAAGGGGTAGCATGCAGGGATGAAGCAGGGGCCGGGGCCTCCCAGCCTCTGAGATTTCTCTGGTCCAGCCATTAGGATGCACCCGCCCTCGTGAGGAGGATGGCGGCCGGAGGTGCGTGTGGGAGTTTCAGGAGAGCCCTGGCTCCTTCTGGACGTGCTGAAAGGGGTAAGGGGGCTTCCGAGAGTGATGGGGAGGGAGCTGGAGAAGGAGAAGAGCGAGGGGCCATCATCAGGGTAAACCACTGAGATCAGTTCTGGCCTCCTGACCAGGCTCCAAGAAATAGGCCCGAAAACAAATCTGATTCGAGAAACTTTCACTTTGTGTATTGTTTATATTCTGTACTTTTAAGAAGTATTTGAGTTAGACGCAGCAGACCTGTGTTCAGGGAAGAAGCACCTGTGAGTGGAAGACAGCTGATGAGAACGCACGCACACGCATGGACACACATGCACACGCATGCACACACACACCCACATACCCTGAAGTGCCTTCTGCTGCCTGGCCCGGCCCTAGATCCTCCTGGGCACCTGTGCCATGACAGGTTTCTATGGTGCCAGGGATTCTGGTCTCCATACCTTCCTGGCTGGCCAGGTGTAGCTGCAGCACTGGCTGCCTGTTCCCATGTAGTGTGGCCAGCCAAGGGATAGAGTGGTAGGAGCCCCATGAGCCTAGCTGAGGGTCCTGAGAGGCCAGAGAAAAGGCAAGGGAGGTGGCGGGTCCCTGGATGACCCAGGCAGAGGGAGCCGGAGCTGTCGGGAAGAGTGGGTGAATGCTGGAGCCTGCTAGAGCCCAGACCTTGCTGACCTGAGACTCTTGCCTGGAACCATCCCCTGCTCTAAATCTAAATTTACCTCATTATCAATTTTTAGCTATTATTTCATTTTATGCCCACTAATTTATTAATCTGGGAACCCCCAAAAAACAATAAAGCTGCAGCTCCAGGGATTTTATTTATATCTTTAAACATGATTTTTATGCCTTTTTATCTAAAAATTCATTTAATTTTATTGCCGTCCTCACTCATGGCATCGTTAGGCGGCCGGCTGCTGTGTTCTGGTGGATTCCTCTGCACAGGCAAGGTATGGCCCAGGGAGGGAGCCCCGGCCGGGGGTGGGGGGCGCAGGATAGGACTGTCCAGACGCCAACCCTTTCCCCACTCCTCCCTCGACTCAGCTCTGCCTGGTTCCTCTTCTGGTTCCCTTCCAATTCCGCGAAGGGCACCTCCTGTAGAAGTGACCCAGACCTCTCTGTGGTAATGCTGGGAGCTCCAGCATGTCGCCCTCTGTGGTGTACCCAGAGGCTTTTCCTGCCATCTTCTGCCACCATGTAGTTCCCTGTCTTCTCTACCAGGAGAAGCCCTGGAGTCTAGTTCCACTCAGCTGAGCCTCCCAACCCTGGTTCTGGCCCACCGGCCTCTGGGCTCCGCCCCTTCCGGTGAGGGAAGGAGGTCTTCCTGTCTGAAGGGCAGGGACACACGGGCACCTCCTGCAGGGAGACGAGGTCCAGCTGCCCAGTCCCCCGGCTCCCTGCTTTCCAGGCTCACCCTGTGAGCTTGCTCCTGCACTGACTCCAGTCTGTCCCTCAATATCCTCCACGTTGGAGGACCTGACCCTTATAGCCAGGCTTGGCCACCTGGTCCCTGTGTCTCCCCAGCCCAGGGACTGGATTCTCTGCCTGAAGAAGAAAGGTCTCAACTCTGGAAGCTCCTGAGGCCCAGCGACTAGAGTTCAGGTTTCCACAGCAACTTCCACCAGGGAAGATGCAGACACATCTCCAGGGGTGGGTCCTTTGAGACTGGCAGTGCCACTTCCGTGCCCTGCCAGGTCTCCTAGAGCGTGAAGCATGGGGAAGCTGGGTCAGTGGGTGAGGGGCTAGGCTCAAGTCCTAGGGCAGAGATGGCAGGAGAGGGACAGCTGCCATTCAAAGGAGGAGCATGAGTCTTGGGCCCAGCTGTGTCCCAAGGAACTGCAAGAGTGTGGTGCTCTGGGCTGTGTCGGGGGCTCAGGCTCCCTGCAGCTCCAAGGGCCCCAGCGTGGATCCCCAGCCCGGACTCCAGGAACACAGGGTGGCAGACTGCTCGGGGAGGTGGTGCTGCGGCTAGAGCCCTGGTCAATGATGATCTAATATTCCAAATCTTTGCTGTCACCCAACCCCGGAGGCTGAATCAGACTGCAATCCATTTAGCTCAGACTCATTTTAAAGCAATTCACTATTTAACAAGTTCTGAGGCCCAGCGCTTGTGCAGGCAGCATGCGAATTGAATCATTCAGTCTAATCTCAGATTAATACGAACCAAATCCTTCGGTGAGGACAGTCCCAAGAGCCTCCCCGGGACTTTGTCCCTTTGTCGGTGATGAAGGCAGGCCGTGCAGAAGACCTGACTGTGCCAGCAACACAGGCGAGGGAGGGTACAGGGAGTTCTGGCTCAGACAAGGCCTGGTAGGGGTTGTGTACCAGCCCTGTGGTCTTGGACGAGTCCTGGCCCTCCTGGACAGTGCCCTGGCAGGCCGCTTATGTAGCTAGAGGATAAAACTAGGGGACCGCTCCACCTCTCTCTGCCTGCCCACAGGCTTCCCCAAGCCCGTAGACTCAGCTTTCAGGAGTTCTAGGCCCAACAGGCCTGTTTGGCCCTGCTCTGTGCCCTGCTCCAGCCACTTCTGGCTGGGAGATTTGGGGAGTGCTGGTGGTTCACCCACCTGCTCCTGTCAGAGCTGGTGCGGCCAACTGGCACGCTCACGCTTCTGCAGGAAAGGGACTGCCCTTCACCCCACCTAGGAGCCCTGGCACCATGCTAGGCACACCTGGCCCCATCAAGTTTGCAGGCCCTCCCAGGTCCCGGGAACTGCCTGGGCCCCTCCTGCCCCACCACACATCAGGCCAGGCCTGCCACCCTGGCGGTTAGTGATGTGACCCACATCTGGAAGAGAGTTTCCTGTCACAGCTAGGATAATGGGGCTCTGCTCTCTGCCATGTAAAGCCAACTTATCCATGATGGAGAGAGGAGGATGCACAGAAATGAGTGAGGAGACAGGGCAAGTGGGAAGGAGAGGAGGGGTCTGACCCAGAGCTCTGGTCCTGAGCCATCACAGTCCTCCCTAGAAAACTCTTCAGCAGATCAGAAGGCCAGAGCCATGGGAACCACAGGGCCATTGCTCCACACGCAAGGCCAGCTGCCCTCTCAGGACAGATTTGGGACGCAAAGGAGAAAGCTAGAGGAGACTCAGCACCCTGGCTAACACCCCCCACACTTGCCATCTGCCTGGTCCCTCTTAGCTCAGTCCAGGGCTCTGTGTCCTTCTGGGGACTCCACACTTGGCACCAGTTCTATCTGACTGGATCTCATGCCTTTGCTTGGCTCCCTCCATTCTGGGGGTGTTGAAAATGGGGGCAGGCCGGGCACAGAGCAGACCTCAGTGAAGGCTTGACCCTCACCCTGTGAGATCAGCCCCGCCCTCCTCATGAGCCCCACTGCGCCCGGCCAGAGCACTCTCTAAAGCATGTGCCTGCCACTTTGTCCCCTTAGGGCATCATGGAGCCATTGTCCTCCCTAGTGTGCCATCCCTTCCCTGCTGCCCTCTTGCCCTCTGTTCACCTTTGCACCCAGACACACTTCAACCCATTCACAATGGCCGCATATACACCACATAGAAGTGAGGGAGATACACCCGAGCTGACACCTCTGTGTCTGGGCCACTCCCCAGGGAGGGAGAGGGGGCCAGGCCAAGCCCCCGGGAGTGCGGAGCACACCACGAAGCCCACCTGGCCCCCAGCCTGGCTGTCAGGGCTACAGCAGGACTGACTTTTAGCAGAGGAGGTGGCAGAGGGATCCTCCTGAAAGAGGATTATGGATGGAGATTACTGGTAAACTCCCTTGTTTGAGGACACAGCAGGTATTATCCCTGCAGTGGAGGAGGCTGTTGGGAGGGGAATGGAAGGGAAGTTTCTGACTACAGGCCCGGAAGGTTCTGGAAATCCTCACAGGTTGAGTCAGGCTGGCCCATGTAAAGTGACAGATTCCAACTTCCATCATTCCATCTCCCTGAGTCCTCCCCAAAGCCCCAACTTCCTCAAATCTTCCCCCCCCCAGTTCCTACCTACTGTTGTGCCACAAGGCTTTCATTTCATTTATGTTTATTTATCTAAATTTGAATCTGAACAGCTACATGGGGCTAAAGGCTGCCGTGTTAAATACCTCCAGTCTGAGGAGACCTGGGAAGCTTCCTCCAGCCATCCTTGGAGTGAAAAATCGCTCCCACTTTCCCACAAGGAAAAGTCAGTAGTAGACATCTGGCTTTCAGGAACTCTGTACCCCTTAGGAAGGTTGTGCCGGGAAAATAGTATAATGGGGTCCTCCAGAGAAGGAACTTCATAGGCAGCTGAGGCCCTGGGGCATATTGCTCCTCTAAAGAAAGAAGGCCAGGCTTCCCTGCCCTCATACCCAGAGAATAAACACAGGGAATCAAGTGCAATTTTATTTATTTACTAAATGTCCATTTTGTGGCTTCCTTTTGCCTGGGCCCTTGTCCGCCCTTTCTGGTCCTGCTGAGATTGTCACAGCATGTGGGATTCTCTTTCCTGAGCATCTAGTTCATGAACATCACAGCAGAGGACTTTGGAAAGCACCACACAGTTCACACCCTCCCAGTCGGCTTGGGGCAAGCTGGAGGTGCAGGGGGAGCCGGGTGTGCGCATGCAAGAGACAAAGACGGGACAGAGGCAGAGGGAGAGGCGGAAAGAGAGACAGAGACAGAGAATCTGCCCTGTTGACTGGGGAAAGGACGTGCTGCCTGAGTCCCCGCGTCCTGAACAGTGAAACCCCTGCTCCCTTCCTTGGCTCACTGTGACTATTGGTGCCCAGCCCTGCTATACCCTCCCTGGCACACTGAGTCTGAGAAGAGAAATCCACTGTCCTATCTCTGCGACTCGCAATACCTGACACTTTTAACTTAAAGGAGGGGGAGTTTAATCTGGCTGCTGGTTTCAGGGATTCGGGCCATGGTCAGCTGGCTCCAAAGCAGGAATATGGGAGGAGCGTGGTGGAGCGAAGCTGTCTGGGCCATAGTGGCCAAGAAGCAGAGCAAGGGCAGTGCAGGGAAGATGAGGCCATACATAGAGCTCACCTCCATGACCTGCCCAGACACACCTGGAAATGGGCTTCATAGATCCTCCAGCAGCTCCCAGACCAATGAACTGGACAATTAAGCTAAACCATCACAATCTCATAAAAGTGACTCTGCGTATTTAGAGGAAGAATCTTCCTAGCAAGGTCCCCAGGACAACAGGCCTTAGGTCCATGGGACTCATCTGAAAGTCACTTTGGTTGAAAGGCGCCATTCTCTTGGGTTCTTAGGAGTAGCTCATTGTTTCGTCTTCCCCTTGCTTTGTATAGGCACAATTGAAACCCAAGGCACACATTCTCACACTCCCTGTGCATATGTGCACACATACACATGTACACACACGCACATACACACACATGCACACAAGCACACACACACACATGCACATGCACATGTAAGCATATACACACAACTGAATCCACAGATAGGGACTCAGCCCCATCACGGCCCCAGATAGAACACTCAGCCCAGGGAGTCCCCAGGGGACCCCAGAGCCTGATCAAATAGCACCAGGAGTTTGTACAACGCAAATCACTACAGACAAACTTGATTGCTTTTTTGATTAGTGGGTAAAGGGAATGGATTTGATACACTGCCTTGTGAAATATTGCACAAATTAATCCCCAATTGGCTTGGTAATGACATTGTCATACAGACTGGAACCCGGTGAAAAGACCGAGAGGTGGGAGTGATGACACAGGCATTGGCAAGACTGGGGATCAGGTCTGGCTTCTGAGGTGATAGAAGCAGAGGAGGACAAGTGGGGGACATGGTGAGGCCAGGCTCCCCTATCACTTTCCGGAGACTGATCAGCAGGTGTGTGCCCAGCCTTCTCTGTCCCCCTGCGAAGTCTCCTGAGGAGGAATCAGCCCTGCTGAGGAGAAGCCCTGCCTGGGTGGCTGGCACCACTCATCATGACCACCATCCAGCCCAGCCTGGGGGCTGTAAGTCATGGGTTCTGAGTATCACACCCTGGTGTCAGAAACCTGGATCAGCCTCTCCTGTCTGCTGTACCCCACAGGTTCCTATCCCAGGAATGGGATTCTGATGTCCCTACCTACCTGGCAGAAAGCTGAGTGTCTTCCTTACCCCTGGCTAATGTATCCCTTTCTCTCCACCTTCGCTGCCAGTGGCATCGCCTATCCCTGTGCAATCCCAGGCTTCTCTGCAGTGGTCACTGGGCCATACCTTCCTCCATTCCTGCCCCCTGGCTACACTGCAATGCAGTGAGCTTCCAAAATGCAAACATGCCCATGACCTCTCAGGGCGCGGAGCAAAGTCCCTTCTTTGCACTGGCCCTGTAATCCCTCATGTGCACTTCACACTCCGATCCACCTGTCTCCATGTCCCTTTAGTTTGGCCCACACTGCCTCACTTCCTGTCCTCTACCCCCAGTGGCCTCTGCTTCTGGAAATGCCCTCCTCCCCCACTTGAGGCCTCCTGTGATGCTCTTCTACCTGCTTTTGTGACAGCCACTGACACGGTCTTATGTGCTGAGTCTGAGACTGTCCACTTTACAGTTCCCATCCCAGCCTGGCAGGGCCTGGAGCCTCTGAGCTGAATGGTCTCCTGCCCCAAGCTGCAGAAAATTCTTAGGTTCAGGGTGTCCCTGGCTCACAGGAGAAGAGACTCGTGGTCTCCTTGAACCTGAGGCTTAGCGCTCTGGGTGGAAAACACAGAGCCACTTTTCAGGACTGTCCTTTAGTGTGACTTTGCCTGTAGGTGCCACAAGCAAGCCTCAACTACTAAGTCTGTCAGGTCCTTCAGGTCGCAGGTCATGCAGAGCTTCGTTCAGGGACTGCTAGGTAGGGGACATGTTGCCCATTTTCCTCCCAAAGCCTAGGGTTCCCACCTCAGAGCTCTAGCCAGGAAGACAAATGAGTGACAGAACGTGGATGACTCAGAGGGCTCAACAAGCCACGGGGAGAGGGTGATGCCAGCTGAGCTCCTCGAGTGACTTCCTCCTCCCCGATGCCCTCCACATGGCCGTGCTGGTCGGTCCTCTGCCCCAGGCCTGCTGCCTCTCCTCTGCCTGCATAAGATCTTGCCTCTCATCTGATGTCAGCAGAGACTGGCTCATGGTGCGTTAGAGTAACAACATCTAAAAATAGAGCTCCGAAGTTCTGAGCAAGGCCGGAGGGCTCCTCTGATTAAAATGCATGAACCGCAGTGCCGACACCACCATTTTTCTTTTACCTCCATTTTGCTTATGGGACGATTCGAGTTCTGCAGTTCTGGGCTTGCCGGGCTGACAGCCAGATAAGCACTGAGTATTTGGGGAGCACATCCTTGCCGGCTACTGCTTCTGCATTTGGTAACTTCTCGCTGAGCCCTGATCCTGGGCTCCAGCAGGCTGCAGCTGGATCCAGACTGGTCAGCAGGAAAGCGGGAGAAAAGATGTTGGAAACCAGGCATGTTCCTTTCAGGTCTCTGGAGGGATAAGCTGTGGGGAGGAGCAGCCTTGTATTTCAAAGAGACCGGAGAAGCCACTCTCAACAGTCCACTGGAAAGAGCAGATAGAAGCTCCTGGAGTCAGCGCTGAGGACGCTGTAGACAGCACTTCCTGAAAACATCCAGACAGGAGTCTCTTTAAGTAAAGAATGTGTTATCAGAAACCAAAGCAAAGTACAAAACCGCAGAAACAGGATGCGGAGTCTTACAAACCAGCAAAGTCAGGGAAGAATATTGCCTTCTTAATAATAAATACATTTCGTGGGCTAGAATTGCAAGGGAATCATTTAAATTCATTTCTGTTTTGTTTGTTTGGTTTGTACAGAGCTTAAATCCCAGTTGATGGAGATCCATAAAAGTTCTAACATTGGAAATCTGACTTTCTCCCAGCCAAAATCCCAGAGTCCAAAATGATTTCTCTTTCATTTCTGCTAACCAGACAGGCAGGGCTCCTATGGATGCTGTGTGGCACCAATGACACTTGGTCTTTGTGTGTGCGGGGGTGATATCTGGTGAAAGCCTCAGGTGGGAGCTGCTGGCCACCCCCCTGTGGGGGCTCCCAGGACGTTCGATGAACAGAGGGGCAGGACAGGGCTCTTTCCCACTCGTGGCCCCGGCAACCTTCTTTTTCTTTCCTCCCTACCTTCCAGGGGCTTTACCACAGAAGGAGAGGGCAACTGCCGCCAAAGGCTTTGGTCCTGGCTTTGTTATGGGCTCGTCACTGAGCACCCTGAAATGTCAGGCCGCCTGCCTGCCGAGTCTCTCTCTCCCTCCATGCAGCTCTTCCAGTTTGATTTCTGGAAGGACCGCAGCAATTGTCACCTTTAAGCCCCTCCCCATCTCATCAGCCAATCTGCAACCCCAGTGCAACCCCCAGAAGCAGGGCCACCATGCTGCCTACCCAGTCAACTCTGCCTGCCCAGGTCAAGATGCAAGGCCTCTGAGCCCTGTCTGTCCCACATGGCCCCTATATTTGCTTTCTGGAAACTGAATTCCTAACTACCTTGTCCATCCATCCTACCCTTCTAGTTGTTTTGCAACCCCCAAATTCCTCTGCAATAGATGCAGAGTTATAAAACACAAGTAAACAGGTATGTGAATAAGCAGTCATTCAAAAGCAAAACGAGGGGACCCTAAATGCTGATCTCTTAGACACCCTAAATGCTGTCCAGGCCGATGCCCATCTGCCTTGGGCCCATGCCAGCTGGCGCTGCCTGGCCAGGAAGGCCAGGTGGTCTTTCCTGCCCACCGTTCTGTAAGCTCCAGTCCTTCCTGGTCACGGGCATCAGCCAGCTTGGAATGAGCGTCAGCACTACTTCTGTGAAACGCATGAGCGGTGTGCTTCCTGGCTCTTGGCTGTCCTGGACTCTCAGGTGCCTTTGGGCACTCAGTGCGTTAGGCACCAGCTGCCCATCCTCAGGTCCCCACTGGCATGGTGCTTCTTAAACCCTGTTCCTGAAGCCGAGGCTCTGTGCCGGGTCCGCGGGCGGTGCCTGTGTCCCTTCTTGCGCGTCCTATTGCGCCGTCTTCCTTCTCCTGCCCCCTTCCCTCTTTCCAACTGAATTCTCGTTTTTCCTCTCTCCCTAGTGCTTGTACGGCTGCTATGTCCATTCCTCCATCATCCCCACCTTTCACCGGAGGTGCTACTGGCTCCTTCAGGTAGGTGGCTGGGCCTGGATTCTTGCGACACGGCACTCGGGAAGGGTCCATGGAGGGTCTATGGGGCGCGGGGCTCCTGCACAGCTCAGCAGCTGGCTGGTCGTCGGATGCCAGGCGAGGGAGAGAGCTGGTGGTCTGGGGCCTCAGGCTCCAGGGTGCGTCGGTTTCCTTGGGTGAGGACAGGCGATGAACTGATCGGGCTGGGAAGGAGCTGGGGCTCCTCAGGCAGGAGCTTGGTAGTGGATTGTTGCTGTCTGCTGTGGAGGTGCTGGAGAAAGCTGTGGTGACGAGGGTGCCTTCCAGGCCCGTGGAAGGGTGAGCTCTGCCTGCGTGTTTGTGCACAGCGTTGCTGAGCCAGAGGAGGGATACGGGGCCACTCAGCCTCTTGCCACAGGGGCCATGCTGTCTGGGTGGGAGGATCCCAGTGGTCCATCTGGTCTGGCCGGGCCTGGGTCCCTTTTAAGCACGTCCTCTGATTTGCAGCTGCTCTTGTAGAATCTGCCTCCAGCCTGGTGCACCTGGCACTGTCATCCCTCGTTCTTCCTATAGCCAGTCCCCAGGAACGGCTGCATGAGGTCCTTCCTGCCGTGGTCCCACTTTCTATGCCCATTGCCCAAGTTACCAAACTGCTGAGACGTGGTAGTTTGGGAATCTCTGACCCAAAGGAACTATCAGATGGGGAAGCAAGACCCCTAGTGCCACAATCCATGTGTGGAGAAAAAAGACCCAACAAGCCACAAATGCACAGAAACCACTGGACCCAGCACCACCTACAAAGGGAGGTCGCAGGTCTGCTGGGCTGAGGTCCCTAACCCAGCGGCTGCACTGGGCTCCCAGCCTCCAGACCTCTCCATCTTCCCCCAGGCCACAGTTTAGTAAGTTTGTTAGCAAGTGGATGGTGCCCAAGACGTGCGAGGTTGTGCTGATCCACAAAGGCCCTGCTGCCTGCGCCATGACAGGCCAGGCTCTGTCTCCTGGGGAGGCTGCCGTGGGGTGGCTAGCTTCCTGGCTGCTCAGATCGTGAGAGAGGGGTTCTGAGTGTGGTCATGGGTGCTGCATGGGCATTTCGCTGATAGAATCACCCGAAGGTGCTTTCCCATTGAGCAGGGGCTTCTCATTCACATGAACAGGAGCACAGTGTGAGCAAGTAACACGGGGTCTCCCTTTTGCCCTCAGGCTCAGATAAGATGTCTGGAAATCCTGTGGAGCCCAAGCAGTCAGCAGCCTTGGGAACTCCATCTGGGGTCTTGGCCCCTCCCGCTCAGCCTGGGGTCTGGATTTGGTCTCTTCCTTTTGGATTTTCATGACTCCCGCTCAGAACTCCTCCTCCACCTGCCCTGTCTGCCCCACCTGGTCTGGGCTCTCTGCCGAAGCAATGTCCCATCAAACAATGTCTTCCCTGGGAAAACTTGGCCCCTGCTCCAGGATTGCCCTCTTCTCTAGCTGGCTCTGCACCCCACTCTCCTCCTTCCGTCATGCTCTCCTGGTCTTTTACTTCCACTAAACTTACTTCCCTGGAATCAGACACCACTGGCTGGCCGTGAGAGTTGAGCTCGGAGCCCCTAACAGCTCCCCTGGCGAGAAGCTCTGGGCTCCCAACGTGCAGACACTCCTACAGTGCTGCGTGTGCCTCTGGCTGGTCACTTTCCAGTGGCTGGAAGCAGAGCTCCCCCAAGGCCGACTCACAGGATTGGGCTTCTTCCCAGCTGATCTGGGGCCACTATGTTTGCTCCCCACACCAGGGGCACTTGTCACTCTGCTCACTCTGCTGTGTCCTCTAGCCTCTCTCTTGTTTCCAGGATCAGGAGCCTGCACCCCACCAGGACAGGGATGAGGGGTACAGGAGCCAGGGCTGTGCACTCAGCCCAGCTGGGCCAGGAGCTAATGGCAGCCAGCAAAGCGCACGACAGTTTGTTCCAGTGCTAGCTACAACCCCAGGATAATCGTGGCACATTCATGTTTAATCTCTCTGATCTCCTATAGGGAATTGGCCATGAGACACTGGCCTAAAATTGGCCCAAGGTCCTCTCTGACACCAGAGACTAAGGAAAAGGATGGTTGGGGCAAAGATGTCAGGGTGGCACCACTGATGGCAGTGGGGAGAGGGCATTGAAGATGCCAACCACAGGTCGCTGAGAAGGTGCAGGCCTGGGTACTTGGGTTGGCCAGGCCCTCAGTCCACTGCCTGGCAAGCACCTTCTAGAAAAGAGATAAAAGATGCTTCTGGCTATAGCAGCCTCCCCTCCCTACTGGCCCCTGCAGCCCAGCTCAGCAGCATCCTGGGCCGGTGGGCATGAGCTTGCTTCTGTCTCCTGACATCCTTTAGTGGATGTCACCCTGAGGGCTCTCGGGGGCTCCTACCATCGCTGGCCTCAGTTCTGCTCTGCACCCCAAGGTGCCTCCGACCCCATCTCATGCCCAGCACAGAGTCCTGACTGTAGAGTCCTTGGAGTATAGCGTTGGTGCCAAGACTTCAGGGGGTTGAGGATGAGTGTCCATGTGGCCCCTGGAGTCTCTGAGCCAGCTGGTTTCCTGCCGCTCTTGCTGTTTGTGTTCCTGCCATGTCCTCCCTTCCCCATCCCTGTCTGCTCATCACCAATGAACATGGAGATGGGACTCAGGTGAAGAGGCAGGAAACAGCCCTTTCTTTGCCTCTGAGATCCGCAGGTGCCTGAGGTCATTGCCATGCCTTTCGGGGAGGGTGTCGCTGGACAGCTTGGAGGTGCCACCATGCCCCAAGTGCCAGCCCAGCTGTGACCCAAAGATAGCCACCTCGGCAGATAGCAGGCTCTGCCTTTGCCTAATCAAACCCCCCAGGGGCTCCCTTCACCATACTGGCAGGACCCTGGCCACTACATCTTCTAGGTGGATCGTAGAGGCCCAGAAAGCAGGGGCAGGCCCAGGGTCACACTGCTGTCAGACGTGGCACTGAGCAGGGTCATGGCCACTACCTAATGTGGCCTTTGCTGTACCACCAGG